>JBAPGN010001709.1:0-44123 GCA_037355405.1 Vitis amurensis | reverse complement strand
AAAATATTTAAAAAATAAACAACTTAATACTTAACATTATTAAACATTATTTAGTTTTAAATTCTATTTAAGAATCACTTTTTATTTTTAGACTTTTAAAAGTCCTTCCAAAATCATTCTCTAACTCTAAATAGTTATTGATTATATAATTGGTAAATAGTGGGTATTAATATGTTGCAAAGCTTTCTTAATTAGCCTTGAAAAAGTAATGATATCAAGTTTTCAATTTGAGATTTTGGTATTTGTCATGACTTTAAGGTTGGTTTTTTAAGAAGGTGCCTTGATTTTGGATTGCCATGTCATCGGATTCTGTCTTTGTTCTTACATTCGATCTTTGATCATTATTATTATTAATTTGATTATTTGAATGTAGAACAAGATTATGTTTAAAAAAGATTTTGACTAGTGATGATTTCTGAAGATGAAAAAAATTTCTATAAAGCCAATTGACATGATGTGATATGTATTTTGTTCTATCAACCTAAATTTTAAAACTAATTTGTATTGATCTTTTTTCTATTTTTTTTTTCAAATTAGTGAGTCAAAACTCATTTTTCCTTTCGATCTTTGAATCATAATTATCATTAATATGATTATTTGAATTTAAAATAAGATTACGTCTAAATAAAAATTTGATTAGTGATGATTTATGATGACGAATAAAATTTTTAAAGTTAGTATGATATAATATGTATTTTGTTCAATCAAATATGAGATAAGATAAAAAGTAAAATATATTAATTATGTTGTAAAACAAGGATAAATGGAACACAAATAAAGTAGTAGAGATAAATTATATATTATTTTGATAATAATATATATAATAGGGAAGAAGAAATCACAAAAGAGAATTGAAAAAGTTGAGAGAATGAAAGACAATGAGAATGAGAGAAATAAATTTTTTTCTTGCTTAGGGGATGCATATTACAGGGGGTAGGAAACCTTTTTATAGGCTTTCCAAAGTCACCAGCAGCAAACAAATAGAGCCGCGATACAAAAACACCGGTACAAAAGAGCTTTCGAAGTTTATACTCAGGAAAAGCAAAGGGATCAACAGAAAGCAAGAGCAAGAAAGGCTATCAGGGAAATGCAGTAGGAAAAAATACAAAAAGGAGATACAGTGCCCTATTTATAGCAGAACAGCCCCTCGGAAAGCCAAACGAACATCTATGCCATCATTAGAACGACAAATTGCCTGGGGATACACAGGGTCGGCGGCTCGTCATAAATGCCTTTTTTGGCTTCCGCACCCCCACTCGCCACGTGGCCCAGTCAGACGAAGGGGCCTCTTCAAATTTCAAAAGCCAGTTATTTTTAACCCGCCCATTTTTCGGGCAAAATAGGCAAGTTAAAAAGGGGGGCAATGTAGGGACTCCTCCCCTTGGGAAACACGTGGCACGCAGCTCATGGTGACGCGTGGCACGTATTATCAGCCGGACCATCACCATCCGGATTCCCCTAAGGATACGCATGGGGCAGTTACCCTATCCGGACTGCCTCAAGGAAAGACAAACGACGTTTCAGCTTCTCCTATCTAAAGAAGAGCAAACGACGCTGGCAGAGCGTACACATCCGGATAGTCTCCACAACACATCCGGATAATCAGCATGAGCCATCCGGATATAAATCGTCTGGATGGTCAATTAAAGTAAAGTGAGTCTTACACGCAATCACAACAAACAGCCATGGCCCACAGCTTGTCACCTGCAGAATGAGAAGACGAGATGAAGTGACAGCAAGTCACTTCCCACGATCATTCTACATGATCACCAACCACGATCTCTGACAGTCGCATCACCTACCATGGTTCCTGACAGCCGATTGTAGGGTGATGATGTCTCTGCTGCTACTTAATGTCATCATGACAACATAAAACATCTCCTCACCATTAATGAGAGAAACAGTACCCCTGAAGCTGTATAAGTAAGTCTTCACACGAAGAAGAATCGATCCACTAGTAACCTTCTCATACCTAGTAAAAGGCCAACTGAGCCATATCTCCTTCTCTCTCTGGCCATGGCTAACAATACCATCGGAGGGTGCATCCGGACACCCTGTCCGGACGCCTTTTTGCAGGTATAAAGGCTGAATCAAGGACCCTCATGTGTTGAGAATCGCGTGTCTATCTACCCAGCAGCAACGCGGACCATCGGATACGCGAGGCGACAACATTGGCGCCGTCTGTGGGAAACTTTATTTTTTATATCTGATTCAGTCACTGACAAAGATGGCCACACCTTCCCGAAGCCGATCCTCCGGTGGAGGAGAAGAAGATAATTTTGAATGGCGTAAAGCCATCGAAAGAAGACAGTTGGCAAGCGAAAAACAACTGAAAGCTCTCCTCCAGGAGACAGAGAAGTTGAGAGAAGAAAACGCTGTGCTACGCATTCAGGCCTCGACATCAGGTCCTCCTCGTCGACAGCGTTCAAGAGGCCAGGTGGCAAACTCAAGGCCAGAGCCTGAATCAATATATCCTGGATCAGCAGGAGCTGTCCCAGAAGCAGGCAACGTAAGGCCCCATGAGCCACGTACGCCCATGCCTCGAGCTCCCCGCGAGGAAAGCTCAGATTCCACTCATTTTTCAGCAAAAAGACAACGTGATAAAAAATCACAGTTGTCAAGTTCAATGCGCGCAAGACTAGGCCCACAAGAGCCTGGGAGATCAAGGCCACCAGCAGCCACAACTTGGGCACCACGCCCTGACCCAAGGGTCGCTCCCATAGTACAGAACGTATCTCCGCATCGTGACCCCATGGTCACCCCGGCGATGCGGAACGTTCCCCCGCACCTAGCGGAACGACCGACCGGGAGAACCCTCCCAAACGAGCCACCCATCGGCTCCATCAGCAAAAGGCTGGATGACATGCTCTCCACGCCCTTTTGCTCACATATCACCCATTACGAGCCCCCAAGGGGATTCCTCGTACCAAAGTTTTCCACATACGATGGGACAAATGATCCCTTCGATCACATCATGCACTATCGACAGCTTATGACGCTCGATATTGGCAACGATGCACTACTATGCAAAGTATTTCCCGCCAGCCTACAAGGGCAGGCCCTCTCGTGGTTTCATCGCCTACCTCCTAACTCTGTTGACAATTTCAGGGACCTCTCTGAGGCTTTCGTGGGACAATACTTGTGCTCTGCTCGACACAAGCAGAATATCAGCACCCTCCAGAACATAAAGATGCGAGATAACGAATCCTTGAGGGAATTTGTGAAACGATTTGGCCAGGCCGTACTTCAAATAGAGGCTTGCAGCATGGATGCAGTCCTACAGATCTTCAAACGAAGCATCTGTCCAGGCACTCCATTTTTCGAATCATTGGCCAAGAAACCGCCTACAACGATGGATGACTTGTTTAGGCGGGCTAACAAATATTCGATGCTCGAAGATGACGTACGCGCAGCTACTCAGCAAGTTTTGGCTACCGGACGAGCGTCTAGAAGTGACGCGGAAAGAAATGCCAAACCTCCGGACCGGCCAAAACCAGTTGACCGGAGGCAGGACGGGCCGAGTCGTCCGGATAGGCCGCCTCTCACACCCCTCTCCGTAACATACGAAAAACTTCTCCCAATGATCCAAGCGCTGTCCGACTTCAGGTGGCCTAGACCCCTCGAAACGGACCCATCCATGAGAGACCGCAGCAAAAAGTGTGCCTTCCACAAAGACCATGGTCATACAACGGAGACATGCCGCTCCCTCCATTATCTGGTTGAAAGGCTTATCAAAGCAGGACATTTAAAACAATACCTCCGCTCAGATACTGGAGGAAGGGACGCATCTCAACATCACAACTCTGGGGCCCCGAGGGCCCCAGTCGCCCCCAAGGCTGTCATAAACTATATCAACGGGGGCCCATCTGACGAGGAATACGATTCCAGGCGGAAAAGGCAGAAATTGCTGCGAGTCGCGTCAATACGCGAGCGCATTAATTCCATCCGGCCGGGTCTCATTGGAGAAGGCCCTCGCCCCATAGATGGGACAATCATTTTCCCACCAGTAGATCCCACCCGGACGCTACAGCCACATCGCGACGCCCTCATCCTCTCCCTGGAAATAGGAGATTTCGATGTAAGACGTATCTTAATCGACCCAGGCAGTTCAGCCGACCTGGTGCAGGCATCAGTCGTTGGCCATATGGGACATAGTCTCGCGGGTCTTGAAAACCCCGGACGAATCTTATCCGGATTCAACGGGTCATCAACCACATCCTTAGGAGACATTATACTGCCGGTCCAAGCTGGCCCAGTAACTCTCAACGTGCAATTCTCGGTGGTACAAGAGTTATCACCCTTCAATGTCATCTTGGGACGCACATGGCTTCACTACATGAAAGCCATCCCTTCCACATACCATCAAATGGTGAGTTTCCTCACCAACGAAGGGCAAACTGACTTGTATGGCAGCCAGTTGGCCGCACGACAATGCTATCAAATAGCACGAGAGGCAGGAACTAGCCAGGAGGATGCATCTCCCCCTGAACCCAGCCATGCGCATAACCAATAGCAATTATTGGGTCCGGCGGACAAGGATCCCCCGGCAGCAGATCCCTTACAGACAATCCAAATTTCAGAAGAGGATAATCGTCTCACGAACATCAGTTCCCTCATGACACAAGAGGAAACTCAGAGCATGCAAAGTATCCTTCGAAACAACCATGACATATTCGCATGGACACATTCGGATATGAAGGGAATTCATCCCTCTGTTGCCTCTCACAAGCTTAACGTTTTTCCATCTGCCAGACCCGTCCGACAGAAGATCAGGCGCTTCCACCCGGACAGACAAAACGTCATCCGGAATGAAATTGACAAATTACTAGAAGCAGGATTCATCAGAGAAGTGTCTTATCCGGATTGGTTGGCAAACGTAGTGGTGGTACCAAAGAAAGAAGGAAAATGGCGAGTTTGTGTTGATTACACCAATCTCAATAATGCATGTCCAAAAGACAGTTTTCCCTTGCCACGAATAGATCAAATTGTGGATTCCACTTCCGGGCAAGGGATGCTCTCTTTCTTGGACGCCTTTTCCGGATATCACCAAATTCCCATGTCCCCGGACGACGAAGAAAAGACAGCATTCATAACACCACACGACCTCTATTGCTACAAAGTTATGCCATTCGGACTCAAAAATGCTGGTGCCACTTATCAAAGGTTGATGACCAAAATTTTCAAGCCCCTGATAGGCTACACGGTAGAAGTGTATATTGATGATATTGTGGTTAAAAGCAAAACCCGGGAGGAGCATGTCCTTCACTTACGAGAAGTTTTCCACCTCCTACAGAAGGTACGGCATGAAGCTAAATCCTTCTAAATGCGCCTTTGGCGTAAGTGCTGGCAAATTTTTAGGATTTATGGTCAGCCAGAGGGGCATAGAAGTCAGCCCGGATCAAGTCAAGGCGGTCATGGAAACACCCCCTCCCAGGAACAAGAAGGAGCTACAGCGACTCACAGGCAAACTCGTCGCATTAGGGCGCTTTATAGCCCGCTTCACTGATGAATTGCGACCCTTCTTCTTGGCAATACGAAAAGCCGGAGCACAAGGATGGACGGACGATTGCCAAACCGCTTTCGAAAAGATCAAGCGTTGTCTAATGCAACCACCCATCTTAAGCAGTCCCATCCCAAAGGAGAAGCTATACATATATCTGGCTGTCTCAGAATGGGCAATCAGCGCCGTCCTATTCCGCTGCCCTTCACCAAAGGAGCAGAAACCTGTCTATTATGTCAGCAGGGCATTGGCAGATGTAGAAACCAGGTATTCAAAAATGGAGTTAACAGCTTTGGCTCTTCGGAGCGCTGCCCAGAAGCTCCGTCCATATTTCCAAGCCCACCCAGTAATCGTATTAACTGACCAGCCCCTTCGTAACATTCTGCACAAGCCAGACTTAACCGGGCGAATGCTACAATGGGCCATTGAATTGAGCGAGTTTGGAATCGAATTCCAACCCAGATTATCCAAAAAAGGCCAAGTGATGGCTGACTTCGTGCTAGAATATTCACGAAGACCCGACCAGCACCACGAAACAAGTGACCAAAAGTGGTGGACCCTGCAAGTTGACGGAGCCTCACGATCATCAGGTTCCGGAGTGGGACTTGTACTACAGTCTCCAACTGGGGAATATCTGGAGCAAGCCATCCGGCTGGGATTCTCCGCATCAAATAACGAAGCAGAATATGAGGCCATCTTATCCGGATTGGACCTCGCCCTTGCGCTGTCCGTCTCCAGACTCCGGATCTACAGCGACTCACAACTTGTGGTAAGGCACGTCCAGAAAGAATATGAGGCTAAGGACGCACGCATGGCGCGATACTTGGCTAAAGTAAGAAGCACCTTACAGCAATTCACGGAGTGGACAATTGAAAAAATCAAGCGAGCTGACAATGGGCGCGCTGACGCCTTGGCTGGCATAGCTGCCTCCCTACCCATCAAAGAAGCCATTCTATTGCCTGTACATGTGCAAGCCAGTCCCTCTATTGCAGAAAGATCCACTTGCAACACCATTGAGGCAAGTCAAACGAATGATCAAGAATGGACGCATGATATTACAGAGTATCTCCAGACAGGAACTCTACCCGAAGATCCTAAACAGGCGCACAAAATCCGGGTGCAATCTGCCCGTTTCACCCTGATTGGGGGGCACCTATACAAGCGATCCTTCACAGGACCTTATCTTCGCTGTCTTGGGCATTCAGAGGCCCAGTATGTGTTAGCTGAATTACATGAAGGAATATGCGGAAATCATACGGGAGGACGATCTCTGGCACATAGGGCTCATTCACAAGGATACTATTGGCCAACAATGAAGAAAGACGCGGCAGCATACGTCAAAAAATGTGATAAATGTCAAAGGTACGCCCCCATTCCACATATGCCATCAGCAGCGTTGAAGTCAGTCTCAGGCCCATGGCCTTTCGCGCAGTGGGGCATGGACATAGTGAGACCCCTCCCAGCAGCACCTGCCCAGAAGAAATTCCTCCTTGTTGCCACGGATTACTTTAGCAAATTGGTGGAAGCTGAAGCATATGCTAGCATCAAAGACAAAGACGTCACCAAGTTCGTGTGGAAGAACATTGTTTGTCGTTTTGGAATCCCCCCAAACTATCATAGCTGACAATGGTCCACAATTTGACAGCATTGCATTTAGGAATTTCTGTTCGGAACTGAACATCCGGAATTCATACTCCACGCCGCGTTATCCTCAAAGTAATGGGCAGGCGGAAGCCACAAACAAAACTCTAATCAATGCTTTAAAGAAAAGGCTTGAGCAAGCAAAGGGAAAGTGGGTGGAGGAGCTACCCGGCGTCCTGTGGGCCTATCGAACCACACCCGGACGGCCAACAGGAAACACTCCTTTTGCCCTCGCATATGGAATGGATGCAGTCATTCCCACTGAAATAGGCCTTCCTACTATCCGGACCGACTCAGCAAAGCAAAGTGATGCAAGCATGGAATTGGGAAGAAATTTAGACTGGGCGGACGAAGTCAGAGAAAGCGCGGCCATCCGGATGGCAGATTATCAACAAAGGGCATCAGCGCATTACAATCGAAAAGTCAGGCCCAGAAGCTTCAAAAATGGTACGCTAGTACTTAGAAAAGCTTTTGAAAATACTGCTGAAGCAGGCGCAGGAAAGTTCCAAGCCAATTGGGAAGGACCCTATATAGTGGCTAAGGCAAACGAAAATGGAGCCTATCATTTACAAAAACTAGATGGCACTCCGTTACTCAGACCATGGAATGTGTCCAATTTAAAACAATACTATCAATAAAAAGTAGACACAAGTGCAAAAGAAGTGTGCTTTTATTATCGATGTGGATAAATGTATTTACATAGAGCTCTCCGGACCGCAAAAATACAGAAGGAAAAATTACAGCAGAAAATTGCAAAAAGAGATAAACTATCAGGGAGCAGGCTTCTCAGGGAGCTTTTTTTCTTCACCCGGAGGAATTGAAGGGGTATCTCGCTTAATGCCGTTCTTCTTCATGCAGCAGCGATACCCAAAGATAAACGTATCATCCACTTGTTGCTGGTAATCTGCTGCAAGTTCCTCCCTTTCCACAGCAAACTCCCGTTCAAGTTCTTCTTTTTGCACATCCAGGCGCAGCTGCAAGTCTTCCTTCTGTTTCTTTTCATTTGAAACTTCTGTCCGGAGTTGACTCACTTCATCCCTCAGCCGGGCTGCCTCACCTTCCGCCTCATGTAGGCGGCCCGCAGTGGACTCCTCTCGACTCTTCGCCTCAGCCAACTCCACCCGGAGGGCTTCATTTTCCTCTCGCAGGGTGGATTGACTGGCCTCAGCCTTCTTCAAACTCAGACGCAACTGCTTTTCAATTTCTTGGCGCCGAGAGGCAAAGGTCTTCATATAGTCAGCAGTCCGCAGCATTTGAATAAAAAGTTTGTGTTGGTGGGACAGGCTGCGGAGGCCGCTCATCAGCTGACACACAAACAAGAAAAGAAAAGACATAAATCATACTACAACAAACACATCAGTGCAACACAAAAAAACGCAAGACAAACTGTATACCGTTTCCATCATATTAAACATCTCAGCAGAGGGCTTCATGGCTTTCCAGTCGGGCGTAGTCTGGTTCAGCTTAGCCTCCAACTCCGCGTAGCTGAAAGGCCCAGCAGGAGCTGCATCATCAGCAGATTCCTCCTCGGATGAAGAAGCAGAAGCTGACTCTTGTCCCGGATTCAGGACCTCCACATCTTCGTCCGGATGGGCATGTCCGGAGGCATC
The DNA here is from genome assembly GCA_037355405.1 of Vitis amurensis. NCBI lineage: Eukaryota > Viridiplantae > Streptophyta > Magnoliopsida > Vitales > Vitaceae > Vitis > Vitis amurensis. The sequence goes on along the minus strand of JBAPGN010001709.1, from coordinate 35,372 downwards.
TTCAGCCGGAATTATTGCCGGGGCGGCTGAAGTCTCAGTTGCCATCTCCACCTCGCCTCCGTCCGGATGGGCGTCATGGGCAGAGGCGCAGCTAACTTCGATCTCTTGCTGCCGCTCTTGAAGCCGCCCAAGCAGTCCGGACCGTAGATCGCGCGTTGAACGCGGCTTCTTTGAAGGAGGCCCTTTCACCGGGACTATGGCCAAGCGATCCGGGTCTTCGGAGGGCTGACTTTGGCTTTCTGCCCCCGTTTCCTCCAACGGGGTTGTTTCAGCTGCATCAGCATCCGGATTAAGGTTGCCCGGACGGTTGATGGATGCAGCTTCCTCAGCCACGACAGCCAGACGCGCAATCGCGGCCAAGGAAGTACCCGAATGATTCAACCCCGAGATGCGTCCGGGGCCGCTTGAGATAGAATGTGGAGCAGCGTTTATGGGCTCCTCTATCATTACGTCCCCCTCATAAATAATTTGTGGAGGAGGAAACTCCTTGGGAGGAGTGGGCTCCCTCACGTCCTTCCCATTCTTCTTCACCAGCTTCCTCCTTTTCGCTGGAGTTTCCTTGGGAGGAGAGTCCGGACCCCGCTTCTGTCCGGGAGCCTTCCGGATAGTGCCTTCATTCTTTTTCTTATCCCGATCCTCCAGGAGCTTTCGCCGTTTTTCAGCATCGGCCTCTTTAGCCTCCTGGTAGAGGGGGAGCTCCTTCACAGTATAATGCTCCCCAGGCACTACCTCCTCCCTTCGTATTTTCCTGGGGAGAATGTTGACAACATACTCCTGGGACTCCCGGACAACCGCCACCAAGTTCCGCGCGGTAAGCAATGTCTTGCAGGACCTCTCCTTGGAATTTATTTCGTATAATTTACAAACACAGGCGAAGGACGCCTTTTCCACCCAATCCACAAGGTGGCCCCTCAATTCCAGACCTGCATTGACAGCAACAAAAGATCAGAAAACCATCCGGAGAAGTCAGCAAAAGTCAACAAAATAGAAGCCGGACAAAAGTCGCAAAGTAAACTTACCCGGAAGTTCCAAAGTATAGTTTGGAGAAAAGGGCCTCGATGGATGCTCCGTTATTCCCGCCCATCCACCCCGGACCGCCACCAGCCCTTTCGCCCCTCCCTTTGTTGAATCTGGCAGCTCTGTCACCATGTGAAGGGAGGGCAGGTGCGCGGACAAGCTGAAGATATCAGTTTTTCCCTTCTTCAGGGAGTAGACAAAGAACACCTCTAGTAGCGTGAGGTCGAGGTTGTACAGCATGTTGATGATGCTGCATCCCATCAGCACCCGGACAAGGTTGGGATGAATGAACATGGGTGGAATCTGAGAGAAGTGAAGGAATTCCTTGAACAACGCCGGCAGAGGGAGCCGGAGCCCCGCGTTGAATTGTTCCTTTGTGAAGAGGATAACGTTTTCTTCACCCTTCTCAGTAGGCATAGCCGCAACCTCGTTCACCAATTCTATAGATACGCCATTTGGAATGCAGAACCGCTCCCGGAATTCCTTCACATTTAATTTCTCTATCGCCTTTTCGCCAGCCTCGCTTACCCGGGCAGATGAAACAGCCTTTTTTGGAGCCATTCCTTACCACTAAGCCAAACCAAAATCTACATGCAAAAGCAATGCAACGGTACAAACCAAGCAGTCAGAAAATACACAAACCCTAAACCAAAGCAGTCAGAAAAACCCCTCAAAACCCCCCCCAACACCAACAAAATGCCAAACATTCAACAATAATCGCAAGCGACTCGTCCAAAAACAATGCCCAAAGCAAGCCAAAAACCAAGTTCGAAGAAGCAGCAAACACAACCAAAGAAGTGATAGTAGCAAAAAGGTACGTACCAAATAAAGCTCTGAAGAAGAAGAACGGTTGCTGTCTCGGTACAAAGTCACCAGCAGCAAACAAATAGAGCCGCGATACAAAAACACCGGTACAAAAGAGCTTTCGAAGTTTATACTCAGGAAAAGCAAAGGGATCAACAGAAAGCAAGAGCAAGAAAGGCTATCAGGGAAATGCAGTAGGAAAAAATACAAAAGGAGATACAGTGCCCTATTTATAGCAGAACAGCCCCTCGGAAAGCCAAACGAACATCTATGCCATCATTAGAACGACAAATTGCCTGGGGATACACAGGGTCGGCGGCTCGTCATAAATGCCTTTTTTGGCTTCCGCACCCCCACTCGCCACGTGGCCCAGTCAGACGAAGGGGCCTCTTCAAATTTCAAAAGCCAGTTATTTTTAACCCGCCCATTTTTCGGGCAAAATAGGCAAGTTAAAAAGGGGGGCAATGTAGGGACCCCTCCCCTTGGGAAACACGTGGCACGCAGCTCATGGTGACGCGTGGCACGTATTATCAGCCGGACCATCACCATCCGGATTCCCCTAAGGATACGCATGGGGCAGTTACCCTATCCGGACTGCCTCAAGGAAAGACAAACGACGTTTCAGCTTCTCCTATCTAAAGAAGAGCAAACGACGCTGGCAGAGCGTACACATCCGGATAGTCTCCACAACACATCCGGATAATCAGCATGAGCCATCCGGATATAAATCGTCTGGATGGTCAATTAAAGTAAAGTGAGTCTTACACGCAATCACAACAAACAGCCATGGCCCACAGCTTGTCACCTGCAGAATGAGAAGACGAGATGAAGTGACAGCAAGTCACTTCCCACGATCATTCTACATGATCACCAACCACGATCTCTGACAGTCGCATCACCTACCATGGTTTTGACAGCCGATTGTAGGGTGATGATGTCTCTGCTGCTACTTAATGTCATCATGACAACATAAAACATCTCCTCACCATTAATGAGAGAAACAGTACCCCTGAAGCTGTATAAGTAAGTCTTCACACGAAGAAGAATCGATCCACTGGTAACCTTCTCATACCTAGTAAAAGGCCAACTGAGCCATATCTCCTTCTCTCTCTGGCCATGGCTAACAATACCATCGGAGGGTGTATCCGGACACCCTGTCCGGACGCCTTTTTGCAGGTATAAAGGCTGAATCAAGGACCCTCATGTGTTGAGAATCGCGTGTCTATCTACCCAGCAGCAACGCGGACCACCGGATACGCGAGGCGACAACAGTGCACACGCCGGGTAATCTAAATTAATAATAATAATAATAATAATAATAATAATAATAAAATAAACCTCAAAAATCTTAAATTAAACAAAAATTAATAGAAACAAATTTAATGGCTTGCAAACATATATATATTCACATAAGATTAATTAAACTACAAAATAAAAAAAATAAAAAAAAAGAACTTAAAATACATAACGGGAATAATACAAAACCAAAGTTAACAAATTAAAAATATGAATATATTGGTATTGGAAATAAATAACTAAATAAATAAAATTCTGAAATAAATTGAGTTGAATAGTCATGAATCCAAATGAAAATAGGAAAAATCAATTTACCTTGGTCAAAGACGCATGGGCTACTTTTGTTAGTGACAGTATGATTTTTAAAATCAATTCCACATGTTGTGGTGGATACCATGCACTGCAAGTACTTGCAGAGTCACCAAAGCAACGCGTATTAGTGGAGAGAAATCTCTTATCAACACGCACACTTGTGCTCTTGGAGAGGAAACCGTGAAAATCCTCGGAATAGTGGACCCCCTTAAAATTCTGGTGTGTAATGATCTCTCCTCGAAGTGAGATAATGACCTTAGAAAATCTGAATGCGCCTGCCTATGCGTGTGTTCTTGCTGGAGGAGCCTCAATGGTATTCTATGCTACCATTCAAAATTAATAGTGCAATGTCTGACAGAGGAGCCTCAATGATGCGTGTTGCCTTTGAGAGAATCTGGCAGTCCCCTTCATGTCCTCCAAGCAGCAACCCCTTAAATTGAATGACATTTTCTATCGCCACATCCCCTTTGGTGCAGCCCGCGCATGGAGTCCTTCTTGGTGGCCGGTTTCTGGGCAAAAATCTGGCGAGCTCCTTTTAAAGTCCAGGACGCGTGGATGTTCTCGATGAGAAACCCACGTTTGGTGAAGACGAAGGTAATCCGCGTCTTGACCGGAGCGAAGACTTCTTGGACGATATTTTTTTTTAAAAAAAAAACAATAGCTCCTAACAGTTCATGAAAACACGATTTGATCCGGCTGCTGTTGTGCCCTTCCAGGTGCAGTCGTGCTTCCCCGAAGCTTTTTTTTTTTGTGCGGCTTCCTCCTTTCCCTTTCTTCTCAATGGTGCTCTTCCTCCAGACGATCCCCGTCCTCCAATGCGTGCTCCTCACAAAAAAAAATCTCCTCCCACAATCAAAAGAGCCCCCCTACTTTTCTTCCTCTCTCACCTATATATCCCTTTCCCTAAAACCTAAATCTCCCTAAAAAATGCGAAATCTCCTATTTTCTCTCTTCTTTTCTCCTTATCCTTTTTTAAATCTTCCAATTCAAAAGCAATCTTCCCAATTTCAAATTCCTCTCCAAAACCTTCCAAGGAGAGTCCCACCTTCCTTAAACTCCAATAGTAAGTTTCCTTGCAAAAACATGAAATTTTTGAAGTTAAATAATTGAATGAATAGATAAGCAAGTAAATAAATTAGGAAACGGTAAAAATAAATAAATAAATAAGTTAAGGAAAATAATATAAAGAGGATGATAACCAATAAAAAGTGAATGATAATCATAAAACTAAAACTAAAAAATAAAATAAAATAAAATAAAAATAAACCAATAAACAAAAGTCGAGCCCAAAAGCCATGTAACCATGCAAGTCATACAAGTCACACTAAAAATGTCCAAATGGGCCAAGTGTGCCTAAACGGCCTATGATGAGACTAAGTGGGCCTAGGGCGGTGCCTAAAGGGCTAGGGATGCCTAAAAGCTATCCTAAAAAGGAAGAAAAGCCTAAGTCTAAATCAAGACTGCCAAGGATCACAATAAAAGGTCAGATAATCCCCTAACCAAAGTCTCCGAGGTGACTCAGGAAAAGGTAAGTTGTACGAGTAGTAATGGGCCACCAAGGAACTATTTTTAAGCACTGAAAACGAACTTAAAGTCATGTGCTAAAGGGACAAAATTGAGGGTCTACAGATAGATCTTTGGTTGTTTTCCAAGCACAAGTTGTGAAGGGGATTATTCATGGTAAGTTGTAGGTCGAATACGAACTAAACCTGCAACATGCATAATAGCATGTCCTCGAGCGGAAGTAGGTAATTTGGTTTTCATTAATAAGGGTCGAGTTATTAATTGGAGACGTTTGATTAAGGATTTTGCTAAACCATTTTGGGTATGAGTATGAGCAACAAGATGCTAAATATATATTTATTCCTACTGACATGTGTTAGGAATTTGAGGCTACTCCAAACTATGGTAATCACCCTAGAGGGGGGGGTAAATAAGGTGATGGTCTTTTTTTCACAAATTTAAACTATGCAAAAGTAAGAGACAATTATATGCAAGTATATAATAAACAAAATAAAGACAATTGCATATAATTTAAAAGAGTTAGGGAAGAGAGAGTGCAAACACGAGAGTTTATAGTGGTTCGACACTTCCTTTCCTACGTCCACTCTCCTCAACCTCCTAACCGAGTGAGGGTTCCACTATCTTGAAGCTTCAACCAAGCTTTCAATCTCTTTACAATTGGATTATAGTTCCAATTCACCCTCTTGGACTTTTGGCTCCAAGCACCCTTTACACTTCTCAAGAGTTATCCCACTCTTGAACAACCTCTCAAGTGATACCCCTCACTTGAGAAAATTCTTCTCAAAGATATACAAAGATTGATCTCACAAAAATCCTAGTGATGGAACTTTAGGCTCAAAGATACAAGAAAAACTAGGATTGTATGGTGCACTAAAGATATGTAAGTTATGAAACAATGGTGCACTCAAAAACACTCTTCCAAGGCTCATATATATTCAAGAATGATTTGGGAAGGTTAAGCTTTTGAAACAATGAAGTTTTGAGTCTTTTAATAGAAGAAAAAAGCCAAACTAGCCGTTGGGGGTTCGACCGGTTGACTAGCCGTTAGGAAAAGTGACCGTTGGACCTCGACCAGACCTCAACCGGTTGAGGTTCAACCTTGACCGGGAAGAGAAGGCCACTGGGAGAGAGAGAAACTTTTTGGTCTCCCTCAACCGGTCATTGACCGGACGAGCACAACCGGTCGAGCCATTTTTTTGGCTCAACACTCAACCTTTTTCAACTTAAAACCTTTTAACACAAGTTTGAAAATCATTTAACACGAGGTTTTAGTTGAAAACATGAAATCATCCAATTCTTAAGATATTTAAAACAATATTACTCTTGGATGGTTTTGGTGCATAAATAAAGAATGAAATGCATGAAAGTCTTAGTGCACCAACAACCTTACAAAGAGATCTTAAGAAGCTTTGGTCTTGAAAAACTCTTCTCTTTGAGGTGGTCTTCTTCTTCATGATTTCTCCTTGGCTTGATTTGTCTTTGGATTGCCACTTTGGAAGTCGTCTTGCCTAATCACACTTGAAATATGATCATTAGTTCTAAACCTTGTTTTGTTATCATCAAAATCAAGATTAACCAAACCTTGGTTTCACAATCTCCCCCTTTTTTATGATGACAAAACCAAGGTTGCTAAAAAGCTCCCCCTCAATATATGCTCCTTTGAATTTAGAAAATATTCAAGTTTAAAAACTTTCAAGGAGTATATTAAGGATGTTCAAAATGATATAATTAAACATAAATAACATAAAGAGCAATTTAGCAATTTGGCAAGACATTATTATTAAATATGATGCATACAAATATAACCAAAAAAACACATAGCATCAATATGAATAGGATTGCTAAAACAATATTGAAATATCTTCCCAAGTTAGCAACCTACCATTACTTCTCCCCCTTTTTGTCATCAACAAAAAGTTTCAATAAAGTATATAAGGGGAATCACATGTTATCAAAAGTTTTAAAAATAAACAATAAACATGATATGATTTCTCATGAAAATGAATCTCCCCCTTTTTTCATTTGAGAATAGTTTCCAAATAAAAGATTGCTCATCTTTAGAGCATTCCCAATTTAAAGCATGATTTGGAAAACAATATATGGGAGAACATATGCATTTAAAAAGATATTTAACATGAATTAAATAAAAACTTTTAGGGCATACAAGCATATGATCATTTAATTTTACCTAGGTATAAAAAATCTTCTTTTTTAAATCCAAAACCTTGGTTTAACAAATATATCAATTTTATCAAAGTGATACCAAATGATATATTATTAATATGCCAAAAGTATACCAAGTGTTAGAAAAATGATTTTGCAAATTAAGCTTTAAAAGGGATATCATTACCAATATCATCAATGCATTCTTTCCAAGGTAAGCATATCCTCCTTCTTGTATGGATCCCTACAAAACAAATTAAGTAACCTTTGGTACCCATGTCTTTTTGGGTCCTAGAGGGTTAGTCTTTCTTCCCTTTGGAATCCAAAATAATTTAGAGTTTTGAAGAACATGAGGGGATTTTCAAATATCACCAAAGTGACCTCTTCTTTCACAAAAATCGCAAATAGTTAAAGGCGAAAAACTAGAGGTTTCCTTTTTAAAAAAAATTGATTTTTGAAAGGCTTGTAGGCTAACCTCTTTTTATCAAAAATGCAATTTTTGATTTTCCAAAATCATATCAAAAGTCTTTGGCCATTTGAGAATTTTTAGCTCCTCATTTTCCTTTTCAAAAGGGATTTTTGTCTTCTCAATATTTTCAAAATTTTCATTATCCTCATTGAGCTCATTTAGAAGACAAGAAATCTTTTTCTTGAGAGGGATATTTTTGGAACCAAGTTTTTCAAGATTACAATGTAATTTTTGAAGCTCATCTTGAAAATCAAAATGGTTAGAGTTGGAGTTTACCTCATCACTTTCACTTTTACTCTCTTCCTCTTCATCATCATTTGTTATAGCCATAAAGGCTATACTTTTCTCATTTTCTTCAACTCTTTGATGATTGTACAACTCTATCTCATAAGTCATGAGTGACCCAATGAGTTCTTCAAGTGAGAGCTTGGTGAGATCCTTCGCTTCTTGAATAGCCGTCACTTTTGCTTCCCATTTCCTTGGTAGAGACCTTAAGATCTTCATGACTTTCTCTATTTCGGTGTAGGTCTTTCCCAAGGCTTCAAGTTCATTCACAATCACAAGAAACCTAGAAAACATCTCAACAATAGATTCAAAATCCTTTATAGAAAATAATTCATAATCATGCATAAGGATATTGATTTTAGACTCTTTAACTTGGTCGTTTCCCTCATAAGTGACTTCTAATAGTTTTCAAATTTCTTTAGCCGACTTACAATGCCAAATACGATTAAATTCATTTCTAGCAATAGCAAAAATGTAAGATAAAAATGGCTTTGACATTTAATTGAACTTTCTTTCTATCAAGTTCATCCCATTCATGCTTAAGTTTTGGAACCATCACTCCATTTTCTAATTTTGAAGGAATGTGGGGACCATCTTCAATGACATCCCATAAATCAAGACTAGTAGATTGGATAAACCAAGTCATTTTAGTTTTCCAATAGGGATAGTTGGTTCCCATGAAAAGTGGAGGTCGAGTGGTTGAAAAACTTTCAATTTTGGATGAGCTTGATGAAATAGTCATTACTTCTTAGACGGTTAAGTCTTAACAAGAAGCCTTGCTCTCATACCAATTGTTAGGAATTTGAGACTACTCCAAACTATGGTAATCACCTTAGAGGGGGGGTAAATAGGGTGATGGTCTCTTTTTCACAAATTTAAACTATGTAAAAATAAGAGACAATTATATACAAGTATATAATAAACAAAATAAAGACAATTGCATATAATTTAAAAGAGTTAGGGAAGAGAGAGTGCAAACACGAGAGTTTATAGTGGATCGACACTTCCTTGCCTACGTCCACTCTCCTCAACCTCCTAACCGAGTGAGGGTTCCACTATCTTGAAGTTTCAACCAAGCTTCCAATCTCTTTACAATTGGATTATGGTTCCAATTCACCTTCTTGGACTTTTGGCGCCAAGCACCCTTTACACTTCTCAAGAGTTATCCCACTCTTGAACAACCTCTCAAGTGATACCCCTCACTTGAGAAAATTCTTCTCAAAGATATACAAAGATTAATCTTACAAAAATCCTAGTAATAGAACTTTAGGCTCAAAGATACAAGAAAAACTAGGATTGAATGGTGCACTAAAGATATGCAAGTTATGAAACAATGGTGCACTCAAAACCACTCTTCCAAGGCGCAAATATATTCAAGAATGATTTGGGAAGGTTAAGCTTTTGAAACAATGAAGTTTGGAGCCTTTTTATAGAAGAAAAAAGCCAAACTAGCCGTTGGGGATTCGACCGGTCGAGCTAGGGGTCGACCAGTTGATTAACCGTTAGGAAAAGTGACCGTTGGACCTCAAACGAACCTCAACTGGACCTCGACCGGACCTCAACTGGTTGAGGTTCAACCTTGACTGGGAAGAGAAGGCCACTGGGAGAGAGAGAAACTTTTTGGCCTCCCTCAACCGATCGACCGGTTAAGCCATTTTTTTGGCTCAACACTCAACTTTTTTCAACTTAAAACCTTTTAACACAAGTTTGAAAATCATTTAACACAAGATTTTAGTTGAAAACATAAAATCATCCAATTATTAAGATATTTAAAACAATATTACTCTTGGATGATTTTGGTGCACAAATAAAGAATGAAATGCATGAAAGTCCTAGTGCACCAACAACCTTACAAAGAGATTTTAAGAAGCTTTGGTCTTGAAAAACTCTTCTCTTTGAGGTGGTCTTCTTCTTCATGATTTCTCCTTGGCTTGATTTGTCTTTGGATTGCCACTTTGAAAGTCGTCTTGCCTAATCACACTTGAAATATGATCATTAGTTCTAAACCTTGTTTTGTTATCATCAAAATCAAGATTAACCAAACCTTGGTTTCACAACATGTAATAGTCAATGAATATTTGAGAAGTAAATTCGCCAGCATTATCAAGATGTATTGTCTTTGGATAATCTGAAAATTGTGCTCGTAATCTGATTATTTGTGCAATAAGTCTAGCAAAGGCAACGTTACATGTAGAAAAGAGACAAACATGTGACCATCTAGTAGAAGCATCTATTAAGATCATAAAATAACGGAATGGTCCATATGGTGGATGAATAGGCCCACATATGTCCCCATGTATTCTTTCTAAAAATATTGGTGACTCATATATGACTTTAGTAAAAGATGGTCTGACTATCAATTTACCTTATGAGCAGGCAACACATGAGTATTTATTGGGCAAAAGAATCTTTTGGTTCTTTAGTGGATGTCCATGTGAATGTTCGATTATTTGACGCATCATTGAAGACCCTGGGTGACCTATTTTGTCTTGCCAAAGGACAAAAACATTTAGGTCATTGAACTTCTGGTTTACGACAACATGTGATTTAATAGGCTTTAAAGTTGTATGATACAACCCAGAGGAGAAAGCTGGGAGTTTTTTCCATTATAAGCTTCTGGTAAGATATAATGGAAGTAATGTAAAGATATTCTACATTATCTTCATTCATAGTTTCAATATGATATCCATTTTTGCGGATATCTTTAAAACTGATCAAATTTCTCCTGGATTTGCTAGAATATAAAGCATCATTTATGTGGAATCTAGTTCTATTTGGTAGCGTTATATTTGCTCTTCCAAAGCCTTCAACTAAGTTTGTAGTACTAGATATGATACTTACATTAGCTTTTATTAATGTCAATTCGAGGAAATATCTTTTATCTCGAAGAATTGTGTGTGTGGTTGCACAATCTGCGAGACATACATCATCTTCATTCATCTTGAGACCAAATAACACATGGATATTAGATATAACTTATATTAAAAAAAACAAGGCATAATGTAAATAACAAAAGAAAATCATATGTAAATATAAGACATAATACTATATTATTTGATATGTAAAGTAACATTAATCAATGTTAATCTTCTCATCATTTATTAAATGGTCTGTTTTTTCACTGGGACCTCCAAAGAAATCAATGTCATAGTAGGTTAGGTCCAATCCATCATTATCAGTAAAGTTCATCTTTATCTCTTTTCCTTTTTCTTTTATTGATGTTTGGTAAAGGTTGACCAAATGTTTGGACATACGATAGGTAAGTGACCAATGCCCTTTCATGCCACATCTATAACAATTATTCTCATGGTTCTTAAGAGGTTTATCTTGTAAACACTTCTCATTTTCTTGTTTTGCCTCAATATTATTCTACTTCTGGTGGTGCAATGAGACTTTCCTTTTATGAGAATTTGATGAATTATTACTATAAGAACCATGGTATCGGGGATTTCTTCCACGACCATGACCACGTCATTGTCATCATCAAAAGCTCATTATTTTGTTCAGTAACAAGAAGACATGATATTAATTCACAATATTTTGTAAATCTACGCTCTCGATATTGCTGTTGTAAGAGCACATTCAAGGCATGAAACATAGTAAAAGTTTTCTCTAACATGTTTTCTTCTGTGATTTTTTCTTCACATAGATTTAATTGAAAGCTGATTTTGAAAAGTGCGGAGTTATATTCACTAATAGTTTTAAAATCCTGCAACCTCAAGTGCATCCAATCATATCGAGCTTTTGGGAGAATCACAATTTTCTAGTGGTCATATCTTTCCTCCAAATTACTCCATAGAGTAAAAAGGTCATTTACCGTAAGATACTCATTTTTAAAACCTTCATGGAGGTGATGACGAAGGAAAATAAGTGTTTTTACACGATCTTCCAAGGATGCTTGATTTCCTTCTTTGATCGTAGCTCCAAGATTCATTGCATCAAGATGTATTTTAACATCAAGGATCCAAGATAAATAGTTCTTTCCCAAAATGTCAAGTGCCACAAATTCGAGTTTTGTGAGATTCGACATTGTCAAATAACTTTAAATATATGACAAAACAATATTATTAGAATTAGGTATAATAAATTGATAGCATTGGTATAACTTTGATTATAAACAAAATCAAATAATTTGTTTATAACTTTTAACAATATGTAACAAAACAAATCAACAATAATATAAATATGTAAAATTTTATTCTATATAAATAACTTCAAGTTTAAGATATGAGAATTACCTTTAGAGCAATTTGTGCTAATAACGTGTTGTAAAACAATGATAAATGGAACAGAAATAAAGTAGTAGAGATAAATTGTATATTATTTTGATAATAATATATAATAGGGAAGAAGAAATCACAAAAGAGAATTAAGAAAGTTGAGAGAATGAAAGACATAGATAATGAGAGAAAGAAATTTTTTTCTTGCTTAAAGAATGCATATTATAGGAGATAAGAAGTTTTTTTATAGGCTTTCCAAATGACTTCCATTAATATTCCCATTAATGGATATTAATGGAACTCATAAATAACATTAATGGAAGTTATAAATAATATTCAATTAATATTTATTATAATTAATATGATGACATTCATTACTTCAGTTATAACACATTATTATTATTATTATTTTTATCCGATTACATGATATTAGGATAACCCTGAAATATCCCATGGATTATAAATTTATTATTTTCACAAATTTATAAAAATTTGTATTTTCATAAATTTAAATTTTTTTTATTACAAAAGTAAAATTGCATTTTCAAAAATAAAAGTAAAAAATATTTATTATTTAATATATACAAAATGTTTTTATATATTTACCAACATGTTATCATATTTTTTTATTTATAAACTTTAAATATTTTAATTATGGATATTATTAAAAAATGCATAACAATTACTTATTAAATGATAAATTATAAAACAATTTCTAATTAATACAAACATGATAAAGATTTTATAAATTTTTAATAACAAAATATTGGAAATGCAATATAATTTTATTTTAAACAAATATTAGACACTAAATTATAAATGTTGTTAGTTACATTTTTTTTATACAAATTTAATATGGGCAGGTATGACATATCTATTAGATGTAATATGAGCACGTTTAGTAAAATAATGTATATTTTATTATAAATAATAAATTTGATTATTGATAATTTTTATTAAATAATTTCCAAAATAACCTAAAATGAAAATGAGGGCAATATTGCTTCTTGTTTATTTATTTATTTTTTTCATTTTATACTTATAGATTTCTTTTAATTTTGATTCCTGAAATTTTGAGAAAAATTATTAGAGAAATGAAAAAAAATGTAGAAGAAAAAAAAAAGAAAGAAAATAAAAAATAGATTTAAAATTAATAAATTATTTTTATATGTTAATTCACTTTGTTTAAGGTTAAATATTTAGATAATTAATAACATTTTAATTAATTTTAATTTAATTTTCTTTCATACTTTTATGTCAAAAGAAAATACCATATTTTTCCTTAATATTTTTTCTTCCTTTTTAAACATTTACTTTATTCACAGTAAAAAAAAGTAACTCATTTTTACTCTAAAATTTTCATTTCCCCGTGACCAAATCTTTCTTTATTTTGCAAAATAGAAATGATTTTCTCATCTTTAATTTTACCCTAAAAATGTGCAAAAAGTTAAATATAATTAAAAAAATTATATATATTTTAAATATTTAATATTTTTAGTAGAGTTATAAAAAAATAAAATGAAGTAAAACATTAAATTACTGAATTAAGTTTCAGGATATAAAAATCATTTATTAATTAAACTTACTTTTTATTTTTCTGCATTTTCCTATTAATTCATGGAAACCAAACATGGCAAAAATAGTGAGCCAGAAGGGAGAGTAATTATTAAGCATCCAGCTACTTTGTCCATTCGGACAGTAAGAGTGGTTAGTGAAACAACATTTTGATTATAGTATCCCACCCGTTAGGTATCAAAGATTCAAAAGCATTGAAATGGAAAAGAATTTGGAACTGTTGGTATGAAGGAAGAGAATGGATATCTGTAAAAATGATGGGATGATTTTCAATAATTATATTCCTCGTCATATTTTAGAAAATGATGTTGAAAACCTGTAGTTGTGATTCACAGAGATCATATATTGATTGGATGAAATCTGCAATGGTGGGAGGCGCATTGGGTTGGCAGGTGCATCAAAGGCGCAACAGGGCGCTCTTGTTGAGCGGGGCGATTCTTTTCTTCTTCATCTTCGTCCTACGCCTCCACCTCACCACCCCGTACTTCCCCTCCTCCCTATCAGACGGCGTTTTTTCTCCTTCTTCTTCCTTCAACCGCGACTCATCATGCGTCTCCTTCCTCAACGACGTCGCTTGGGACCCCCATAACAGCAGCAGCTACTATTGGGCTCGGTCCCCTCAAGTGGTCGCCTGCCAGTTCCAGCGCCTCGCCCGCGCTAATGCTTTCCGATTTATTGAGTGGGTCGTGGGTCGTGGTCGCCGGGGACTCCCAGGCGCGGCTGTTTGTGGTGTCGCTCCTTGGTTTGGTTTTAGATTCGGAGGAGATGGAGGCTATTAGAGGCGATTTGTTTAAGCGGCACAGTGATTATCGGCACGTTGTGGGTGAAATCGGATTGAAATTGGATTTCGTTTGGGCCCCTTATGAGGCGAATTTAACTGGGTTGGTGATGGAATTCAAGCGGAACCTCAATTACCCGGATGTTTTGGTGATGGGTTCGGGGCTGTGGCACATGCTTCATCTCACCAACTCCTCCAATTATGGGGTTTGGTTGAGGTCACTGAGGAATGAGTTGGTTGGTTCGGGGTTTTCCGCTCACTTGTTTTGGCTAGGGATGCCAAGGCTAATAAACTCGATGCTGAATACAGAAGAGAAGAGGGTGAAGATGAGTGATGCTGTGGTGGCTGCTTATGATAGAGAGATTTACCAAAGTAAGCTCTTGCGCCAATTCGGTGGAGGCCCCCTTTTATTGCTTGATGTTGAGTCACTGAGTCGAAAATGCGGGGTCTCTTGTACTGTAGATGGAATGCATTATGATGGGGATGTTTATGAAGCTGCTGTCCATGTTATGCTAAATGCATTGCTTATCTGATCTCATCACAAGCTTTGAAGGTATATAAGGGCAGCTTTGTTGGGATGCTTCTTTGGGTCTGCATTTGTAGGAGAGAGTTTATTCTTTGATTTGGATTTTTGTTGTTCCAATGTGAATTTTAAGGGAAGTGAGTTGAAAGTTCTCTGGAACCATTTGAATAATTCAGGAAATGGGTGAGTGCTTAGGATGTAAGTTTAGCTTGCATTCTAGAATCTTGAGTGTTCTGTTTGCTTGGTTCATTTGATGGTTTGATGGATGCAATTTGAGCTGTTTAATCCAGATCAAGATCTAAGTATGTACTGATTGCTGCTGAAGGATCAATTTTCTTTTGTGGCTCTTATGGTTTCTGTTTTGTTGTGGCTTCTATTTTGTGTTAGGAAGCTGGCAGTGAATCTTGTTAAGTTAGTGTATTTAAATATCCAAATTGAGGTTGTATTCAAACAATGATGAGTGTGAGGGGGCTTCTAAATCAGGTTTTTTCATTCTAATTTGGTACTTCTGGAAATAGCTCAGGCTCCAACAGGGTTGGTTGCTAATGAAATTTCAAATTTTCGCAAATCCTTCTATATATAGTGGCTTCCTTTGGAGCTTTTGGTCTTGGATGGTGATTGTCATTGGGAAAGTTCTCTTGGCAGGGAAGAGTTTATGAAGGGTGTTCTTCCTGAATGGATTTATGGCAACAGAGTAATGACATAGCTGTGGGCTTTGTGATACTCAACATAGATCTTTCTTCCACATGTCTTAGCCAGTGTTTTGGTGGATGTAGCACTGTTTCTGTTGATGTCCCTTGGGAAGCTTGAATAACAGAGATTGTGCATAGTGGGATCTTGTAAAAAAGTGAGAAACCTACAATGAATCTGGATTTCAACTTAAAATAATTTTATATACCCTCTGGTAATCAGGAACATAAATTTGCTGAGAAATTTAATTGAAACTTGACTATGTGGCTTTATTGCTACATGCCTGATTTCAGACATGAAAAAGCCTTGTGGGTCTTTGACAAAAGGAATCTTTTTTAGTAGACTTCCATGATCATATATTCAAAGTTAAAGGCTTGTGGGTTCAGATGATCTTCTTCTACAGTTTCTGATGTTTTTAAAGACGTGCTTTCCAATAAGCATACCTGAAGTTGCTTGGAGGAGAACATCAGCATGGTTAAGATTTAAGTTATTGTGGATACAGAAGCCACTCTTGGAATTCTTAGTTGTTCCAGACCCACCCTAGTTTCTTCCTTTTTTCTTCTTGAGAAAGGTTTAATGCTATCAGAATATGCGGTTGCTCACAGTTCAGCTTAGTGGTGCTCTTGTGGATCCAGTAGTTCCTCTTCCTTGGCTATCTATGTTTCATGCTGTTCATGATAATAGCTCAGTATGCAATGAAGTGGATTTTTGCAGAAGTGGATTTTCATTTGTGGTGGAATTTACCCCAGTATGCAATGAAGTCATAAATGTGGCTAGTGAAATAAGTGTGGACTCTGGTTCTGACTTCACAAGGACAATGCTGTTGTCCTTGTCAATGGCATAGAATAGACATGAGTTGACTCTCAAGATCTGAAGCTTTCTTCTAATTTGATAGGGTAGTATTTTCAGAAGTCCGGATCCCAAATGGGATAATTCTGTTTATAAGGACAAGAGCTTTGCCAGATTAATTTCCAAAATGATTGAGGGAGCTTCTTCCTTGCAGTGGATGGAAACAAGGTAGAGACTAAACTGTTTGATGACTTATTGCCAGTAGAGTTGAATTTTGATGCTTGTGCTGCCAACTTTGTGCCCAAGGAATTCAAAGCCTGAAGTAATTCGAAGTCCTCTACTCAATGTGAATATCAAAACCAAAATCCATGGTTTGGGGGGATTTTCTCTAATTTAGTGAGTATGTAATCCCCCTATCTTATTAGAGATGGGTAGAAAGATGGAAAAACAGTCTGCTTACATGACTACATTGAGGAAAAATGGTTCAAGTCCATTGATATCAAGGAGGATATGATCCAATTTTTTTATTTCTCAAGAACCAGGAAATAAAGTATGATCAGATCTTTTCCACAAATTTCTTGCATTTATAATTGCTTTTATCAGTAAGACCTCAACTATGCACATATCATTCTTTTTGTTTTTTTTTTTGCTGAATTATAATATTTCTTGAGAGACTGAGCTTGGTTTTATAACAATTTATGTTAGTTTGGTTTGAATGCCATTGTGTAAGAATATCCCCTTAAAAAATTACTTAAAGACCTCATTTCATAATATTTGAATTGCCAATCTTAATGTTATTAAGCCTAGTTTGTGCTTTAGATGGTAACCTTACTCTATCCAGTCAAGATTCATAACTAGATATATATCTTAAACCAAAATGCAGCATGCTTATACCTATGATTGGATGCTTTAAACCCAGTCTGATGTTTTTCTAATCGATAATTGGTTCCTTATCTTCTATTTTGAACAAACTTTTGTGATATATTTGTAATGTCTCTCTCTAACTCAGATGCTTCTGCCATGTGTATAATTTATATGTCATTGAAAAGATTCTTTATATTTCCAGTTTGTGCTTTGACATGTCATTCTTATGAAAAAACAGCAGCACCTATTGCAGGTTCTATATCAACAAATGAGTGTAAAAACATGACACACTCTTTTTGAAAATTTTTGGTATTAGAAAACATAGCTTCTGCTTTAGATTATTTGTTATTTTGAACAAGATTTTCTGGTATTATATTATATGATCTAGTCTGTGCTTCTATGCTCTATATGAGTTTATATTGTTACAGGACAAATAATATATTCTTTCTCAGGGTTATGTTATGGACTTAAGCCATCTCATAACAATGGAGTCCTCATACATTAAATCCTCATATTCTTTAGTATTGGTATCTAAAATGGATTCTGTTAAGATTTGGATTTCCTTTTAGGGAAATTTGGAAAGGATGGGCCAAAGCAAGACAATATGTCAACCTGTAATCAACTTTGGTCTGCCATCTTCTTGTTGATTGTAATTTATCATCAACTGTGAGGGGAATTTTAAAACATAATCATGATTAGGAAAAAAACGCTGCAATCTTAAATGTGTATCTTTGTTATCTTGATATAAGGTTTTCTTATAGGTGTTTGCTTTTTTCAAAATCAAATTACAAAAGAACAAATTTAAGTTTTCCAATTCATGTATGCGGAGATTGTTATTTGATTCCCAAAGTTGTAGGACTCAAATATCCCCAAGTGCAGGGTGTCAGACTGCAAGTATAAGACTTGATGAGCCAGGTATGATCCTTAAGGAGCAGTGTCCCCATAGACAGGTTGGAAATGGGGGGATTAAGAGGTCAACATGAGGGGTTCATGATGGACTTTGTTGTGGGGTTGTGCAGTGAATTTGTAGAAAAATAATGAGGATTGCCAAACTGAGTTAATTAAAACTGATTTCAGGTACAAATACTAGGAATTGGGAACATCCCTTTATGGGACTCCCATGCAAATGAATAATGTACCCAAATTAAAATACATCTGGGACACTAATAAGTGGTTTCAGCTGGAGGATTTTTCCTTGAAATGCTTTGATGCATTTTCATAACACTGGGTTCAGATGATTAACCTAAATCCTAGCACTAGAGAACCACCTATTTGCTACCAACTACCAGCCTCAGAATTACATGATCAAGATGGAAAAATATCAGGTGAAGGTGTCTAAACCTTAAGCTGCTGTCATATCCAACACTAGTTGAGAGAAAATAGAGAGCAAAACAATAATAAATACATGGTAATCCATTTGAACTACACTGCACCAAATCCATGAGTAAAACATGTACAAATCCATAGGAGTTCAGCCCAAAAGAGTCCCTCTCCTAGTTAATGAAAATAGCTAACAGAAAGAAACATTGGAGTCTCCATTAATGTAACTGTTGAAACTTGAAATTAGTGAAGAAGACAAGCTTACTAAAAATTGAATCAAGATAAAGACTTGAAGTACTGTAGCATTAACATACAAAATTGTGCTGAAAGATTAAACTTAATGGTGCAATAGAAGAAAACAGTGATCTGAAAGCAAAGATGGTTGAAACATTGGCCAGAGGCTATCTCGTCTTTTACTCCATTCAAAATGGGCTTTTATACCTTCTTAAGTTAAGCCTTAAGTTGCCTTCCACACGGAGACATTGAGCTATAAAGGAATGAGAATTGCCTGAGAATGCTTCAAAAGGCATTGAAAAGCCTAACTGGGGAGGAATTCTCGGTGTTCTTTACCCCACCTCCACCCCCAATCAACCCATTGCTAGCCCCTAGCAATGCTGGTGCAAAGAAAAATGAGGAGACACCCAAAGGTTCACTAAACTAAAGGGGATGAATTGATGGTCATGTATCAGATACAAGCAATCTTGTCCAGACCAGGTCATACTATTGACCTTAGATAAAATCATCAAGATAAGAGTCCATGCTCCTAGTTACTTCTCAAAACCCATTTCTTATCTTTCTACAAAAAGAGTTCTCAGTTTTTCTTTAGGTGTTTCATTGGAATAATTGTTTGTATTCAGTATTATGTATATGGTGTGGACTCTATTAAAGTAGTTCATTGTTATTAGGCTATTACCCAAAGTGATTTATATTCTAGGCTTGAATGAGTTTCAAACGTCATTTAAAATCTAATAGTAAAGATGTGTAATCCCCTAGTTTTTAGCTTTCTGTTTCTCAGGTTCCTAGTTCTTAGGAATATTTTATTTTTTGTAATTATCTTCCTAAATAGATTGCCTATATATATTTAAGGCTTGCATTCTTGATAAAATAGAACAGAGAGTTGCATTTTGCCTCTCTGATTTCACATTTAAACTGAATCAAATCAACTTCAACAAGATTAGTTTGGTTCAGTTTTTCTGCTTGGTTCAGTTTAATTCATGAATAAACAGACCATAATAGTTCTACAAATTTTTTCCTTTAAGAATGTTCACTAGTGATTCCCAAGCTAATTGATCCTAGGACACTAGGTATTAAAACACTCTTTCAAGTTTGATCATGAACCAGCTAGACCTTAACACAAAACACCACCAAGTAGGTTGATGTTTACTGAGTTTGAGGTCACCCTCCCTCTCTCTTACTCAAATCGACAGAGCAAAGCATTGAACTTACCAATATTCTTTTTCATCTTTCATTTCTTTTTTTTTATTATTTATTGTACTTTTTTCTACTCTTTTCATATTTTCTTTCCTCAATCCTTTTTGAAGCAATTCCAGCCAAATCCTTTTGATGATTTGTGCAATTCCAGCTTCATCATGCAAAAATCAAGCTTCCAAGGCCTTCAATCTACATCAGGCTGCTTTGTGCATAGCTGTTAAGGAAGCTATCAGAAGGCTATGAGTTGGATTTGGTTAACAAGTGAAGGGGAAAAACAGAAGGGGGAAAAAAAGAGCTGCAAAGGTAGTAGCTTTAAAACTTTAACCATGTAAAAGAATAAAATTTCTACATCTTGGCTTCAATAAATATATAAAATTTAACTTTGCATCTTGCTCAAAAAATTTTTGAAACCATGAGATTTTTGCAACATATTCCCAATTTATTTCTTGGAATATTTTTTTTGTCTATTTTCAAAAACATGAAAACAATCTTGTCTCAAAAAAGACCTAGTGTAAAAGAATTAAATTTCTACATCTTGGCTTCAATAAATATATAAAATTTAACTTTGCATCTTGCTCAAAAATTTTGAAACCATGAGATTTTTGCAACATATTCCCTATTTATTTCTTGGAATATTTTTTTGTCTATTTTCAAAAACATGAAAACAATCTTGTCTCAAAAAAAAGACAAAAAAAAAAAAAAAAATGAAAACTATCTTTATTTTCAAAACCAGCCACAGCTGACATGTTTTAAGCTTGGTAACCTCATTTTTTAGTGAAGTTTCGGTTGTGATGGCATCTGTTTTCAAGTTCTGAGGTTGTGGAATGTTGGATGCATGTCTGTGATCAATACTATGAGATGCATAGGGCTAAATAGTTCAAGTTTTACTGCTCAATTAATGGCCCTGAAAAGGTTCTAGCCCAACTAACATGAGGTATACTCGCTTAAATGCGACCTGCTTACTTCTTAAGTGACTGTCCAACTTGGTCAGAATCATGTCTACTTTGAATTATTTTTTATGGCTTACTCAACTAGATCTAATATAATGCCAAACTCTAATGAAACAAATAATAAAAATGGAAAAAGAAAATGAACTAACTGATTACCTAATAGACTGGAAGTTAAAAAGTAGATAAAGTTAACTAGGACTTAAAAGTAAGTTGTATTAATGCCACTACTATGGAAAATGAAGTTCGACGCAAAAAAATTAGACCTAAAAACTTCTAAATCAAACTTCCTAAAAGTATCTGTAGTATAAACACAAAATGAATGGTAAGTTGTATTCAGAAAAAAGGAAAAAAAGAAAAAAGAAAGAGTTGTTGAAATAGCAATGAAACTGATTATTACTAAAAGGTAAAGGAGAGACAAATCTAAGAAATAAACCACAGGATCACTGAGCTTTGAACGACATCTAAGTTGCCAGGAGTTAGCAAATAAAAAGGATAAAATGCTAGGTAAACTTCACTTTTGAATTAATTAAGGAGTCGTAATTGTTGATTGTTGGAGGCAGCCTTCAGTATGCATTAGAGGGCCCTATTTTAGTGTTGGTGGAAAGGTGGTTATACTACTTGCCTACTTGCTCATAGGACTCAATGAAGTTGACTGTACATACTCCCTTGTTTTGTGTTGAAACTCCTTGTTTCAAGCTTTCACTTTTCCATTTCCTTGATCTAAGGTAGTTGGCATCTATCTTAATCCGGTTTTATTACTTGAAGTTCAGAAATGTGTTCCCTTAATGCTAAATCATTTGTCAAGGTTGTTTGAATCAGACAACTGGAGATTAAAAGCCAATACATGTATAAGGCTAGGCATTCTCAATGGGTTCATCTTGATGGGTAGTAATTTCAACGTGGCCAATATTTAGGATTGTTCCCTTAGGTGGTTGTTAAAATGTCAATAGTTGAGGTAAGTAAAAGTTATGAGCTAGTAAGTTTCCTATTTTGTTTCGAGTGCTTTTATGATTGGTTGCAAGTTTGTCATATTTATTGTCTAATATCTTGATTTACTAATATCTTTAACTAATTTGATCCTGTGGTGCTTCATCCTTGTTTATAGTGTAATACCGGAACCAAAGTTAGGAGTACTCTTTCATTTGAAGTTCAGTATAATAACCTAAGTCTACTAGGTAATAATTTAGTTGTGCCTTTCAAGTGTTAATTTGGTTATGGATCTTTAGGTTTAAGCTTAAGTTATTTTTTGGCCTTTTCTAATTCCCATTCAATTTTTGGACTTAGTTATTAAGTCATATTCGGCCTTGTACTTTTATTGAAAACTTTTGTAAGTGGAAGGCACGTGGGTCTTTTCAACCAAGTCGAATCCTTAAATTGACTTAAGGCATCCATCTCATTTTATATGAAGGCTCTAACTTCTTAAGAGTATACGGAGAGAACGAGGTGTTTTAGATCTTCCAAATCCAGGAAATTTAAGGAGTTCATCGGTGTTTCTATCCTGATTTTCATCATAGTCTTCAGGTAGGCTCTTCATTTAGAGATTTACTTTCCCATTTTTCTCCTTTTTACCCCAAATCACACAAGTAAATATATTTTCAACCCTAAGTTGATTCCCTAAGCTTTTCTAGCTAAAGATCTATTAGTTAATTGTAGAGTTAGAAAATGACCTTTAAGACTATAGTTTAGTTAGAACCCTCGATCTGTTTGTTTTGGTTGATTTGGAGTTTTGGAGACAATACCTAATTTTAAATTGTTACTCATGTTTCAAAAGGAAAAAAAAAATTAAATTAAAAAGCCAAAAATGTGAGTTCTTGGCCTTAAGAAGCAATTTTTTAACTAATTGTTAATAGGCTGATTTATCCACATGAAGGACCGATCTATTAGCTGCCCTACCTAATCCATCAGGCATATTGAGACACATGCCTAGTCAATCAAGCTTGTTTTTCTCTGCCCAGTTTAACATCTAGCATTTTAACTTTAGACTTGAATAGAGTATTGTCTTTATTCCAACATAAAATAGATTTCATACATAGAGTTGTAGAGTTCAAGAGTAAATTGTAAATGATTTTTTATTTATTCTTGATAGGAGTTGACTCAGCTAGTGGAACGCTTTAGTCTTAGCTTTCCTCTTTTGTTCCATTGTCAGGTAAAGGATCACATTATGATGTGCTATTTATAAAATTATTTGTTTTACCACTATATGTGTATTTGTGTTATTTTCCAAAAATGGAGCATTTGTATGTTTCCTAATCTATCACAAGCATATTTAACCATCTATTGAATTATTGAATTAGGAGCATTATATTTGATGGATAGTGCATACATCACCTTCTTATTAAGACTATATTTATCACGGTATGATGCACTTGCATTAGTGCATACATCATATTATGATTTCTTATGATGCTATTCAAGTTCATCTTTTTCAGTTGACACCTTTCCCCTCTTTAAATAATTTTGACCAAATACTCTATTATTTACATATCAATTCATAAATGACATGATCACATCCTATATATTTCTATACTTGCATTGATCCATGAGGGTAGTTTTGAGCTATGTTAGGTGTTTTGACCTCTTATAGTTATTGATGGATATTATGATTCTATTTAGTACCTATTGTTTATTTGTTATTTTTTCATTGAAGGACATTTTGATAGTTTTTCTTGTTGGGTTTTAAACCTCATAAGTGAGATTATCATAATGCTCCTGGACCTACTTAAACTAGGTTCCAGATGTCATGTCCCACCTATTAGTTAAACTGTGATTTAACTCAAGTTTGAGCTCCTATATGGTGGTGACATTTGGCCTAGGAGGACTACCTTGAGTTTCCTTTTTGTACTAAATTAGTTGCTTTCCTTTTTGTTTACTTTTATCATATCTCCCAGTCCATGTAGTTTTTAATGGTTGTCAATTTATGGTCAAAGAAATTTATGCTTTTAGATATCTTTTTACTATTTGTATAGGAGTACTACTATATATCACTATCACATAGCTGGAGAGCGTTTCTAGTGAATAAAGTATGTTGGTTTATGCATGCATGCTTGGTTGATTCTATTGAAAGCGTGCTCAATGGGTGATTGTGTGATGAAAACATTGAGTCCCCAAGCAAAAGGACTACATTTATACAATTATACCCGACAATATTTGGGGGTTGTTTTTCCTCTGGGATTTACAGTCATGGGTACTTGGTGAAAATAGTATAGTGTGTGTTGAGAAGTCGATCTACCTACGCAGAGCATTGTTAATGTGTGTCTTCGATAAGCACCAACACTCCGCATTTTCTACTTCTCACTCTCTTCCCTAACTGTCTTCTACAACTACTGACCAACTTGAGTCAAGTTACAGGGAGACTCTACACCCAACTATTACTTCGCCATCACTTCTCATTCAAGGCTTTTCCAAGCAATTGGGAAGTAGTGTGATAATAGTAAACGGGGTGTTTGTTCATGGTCAGAACTAGCTCAAAC
The DNA here is from genome assembly GCA_037355405.1 of Vitis amurensis. Classification (NCBI taxonomy): domain Eukaryota; kingdom Viridiplantae; phylum Streptophyta; class Magnoliopsida; order Vitales; family Vitaceae; genus Vitis; species Vitis amurensis. The sequence goes on along the minus strand of JBAPGN010001709.1, from coordinate 10,892 downwards.
TTGGCACTATAGTAATTAATCAAATCAGGAATTGAGACTCCCTTAAATGCTGAAAGCAGCAAGACTGAGACATCTCAACCTCTCTTCACCTTGACTCTTGGTTTAGCTATTCATGGTGAAAATGGAAAGAACAGAATGAATTTATATAGTAGAAAGCTTGATGGAACTACCCTATCTACTACTTGACTCTTTGTTGACTTGTTGTTCCTTTGTCCCCAGGTATCCTATTTATAGGATTTTTGGCAGCTCAAGTTGATAACAAAATGAGGTGGGTTTCCTAAGTTTTCTGGCTGTTATCCCTTGGCCACCAACTCTTGTTTTTCCTTTTCCTCATTAATAGTCGGTCACACTGCTTCCTTGTTTGTAGAGTTGTAGGGGTGTCATCTGTTATATTGTTGTTGAAGGTGTCAGAAAGAATGTGCTTGTTTCTAAGAATCAAAGCTAGGATGATTTAATAAGGAATGACCTACAACATCTTCGCACGGGGTGACTAGCAAGCTTGTTGGAAAACAGAACTAGTAGGTTCTGGTCTAATTGCTCTGGGGGTGACTGTTGATACCTTTGCCAGGGGGTCTTGTGAAATAAATGAGACAGGAGGGGGGTGGGGTAGCGAAGTGACTTTTCTTCAGTTTTTCACATTCATTCATTCCCTTTTTTGTCCCATTTTTTCTTGCATAAACATGTCAATGCACCTTTAAGTGATAGAATTACATCACAACGATGGTTTAAGGTTAACCAATTTTGCAATTTACAGCAAATAGGCAAGGTAAATTAAGATTTTCCCACACCAATCAGTGCACCTAGTGAGGAACACTAGAAAATGATGAAGAGAATTCTAATATACTTAAAAGTACTCTGTATCTTGAACTTCATATGCGGCCTGTAGCTCAGTCACAAAAACCTTGTTGTATTTTCTATTGCAGATTGGGCAAGTGACACGAATGATTACTACTTAATGACAAGTTATTGTATTTGGCCTGTGCATGCCTTGTATATTTCCTGTGTACTTGGATTGTGGTCCACTGGCAATATATTCTTTTTTCTTGCTTGCCTATTGAAAAATAAATAAATAAATACAAGTTATTATATATGCATAGGTCCAAAATTAATTTTATGGTGCTCAAAGAAACAAAAGGTAGTATCTCGTTCCTGTACTAAAGGAGAGCATAGAAGTTTGGCCTATGTTGCAGTCTTCTCTCATGGATTCTAGCATTGTGCAAAGAATTGGGTATCAATTTAACCCATGCTCTTATATTATATTGTGATTATATGAGAGCCATTTCTTTTAACAACAAATCCATTTCCACTTGCATGAAGAGAGCACATAGAAATAGATTTTCGTTTTCTTCATGATAAAGTAATGCAAAAGAGTTGGGATATGTGGATCATTCCATCTAAAGGGACAGATAACCCCAATTCGGTCTTGTCTATCTCACATTCCTAGTTACTTCCTTTCTTTGTATAGGTTTCCATTAGCAATGACGACAAAGATTAAGAAAATGCAAAGGGATTTTCTCAGGTCAGGGGTTAAGGAAGGAAAGAGCAAGAACATTTATGCAAGCCTAAGTTGCAAAGGAGTATAGGCATAGGGAAGATTTCCTTGTGAAATAAAGTTCTACTAGGAAAATGACTTTGGAGGTACCCTAGGGAGAGTGATGCTCTTTGGCACAAAGCAATATTGAGTATCTATGGTATTCATTCCAATTGTTGGGATGCCAATATTGTATTCACATGGTCACAATTATGCCCTTGGAAGGTCGTTGCATAGGATTTCCAAGTTTTCTCATGTCATACCTAGTTTGTGGTGGGGGTTGAGGTAAGGATTTGCTTTTAGGAAGACTTTGTGTGAGGTAATCAATCTCTTTGCTCTCAATTTCCAAATCTTTAAGAGTTGTGACAGTTAGAAATGCTCTGATTTCATCCATTCGTAGCTCCTTTCTTCCTTTTTCATGGAAGCTTAACTTTCACCATAACCTCACCACTATGGAGATAAAAGTCTTAGAAAGACTCATGTTCTTTGTTTTTTTTTTTTTCATATATCTCTAAGATCGTTGTCCCTGATTTGAGACCTTGATCTTTATCTTCTTTAGGCATATTCTCTATAAAATCGTTCCTATCTACCCTATACAATTTATCAGCTCTTGTTCCTTTCTCTCTCGCAAAACTCATTTAACAATCTGAAGCCCTATCTATGGTTAAGGCTTTTGTGTGACTAGCGGCCAACAAGAAGTTCAATACTAACGACATGCTATAGGTGAGAAGACTTCTCAAAGCTCTTAGCCTTGACTATTGCGTGATGTGTATGAGGAGTAGTGAATGGATTGATCATCTCCTTTTATATTGTTTGAAAACTTTGCTGCATTGACATAGATTATTTAGGCCTAGCCAAGCTTGATTGGGCTCCTCCTAGGAGCATTTCTGACATGATGACCATTTCCTTTGAAGTTTTAGGAGTACAAATTAGAAGCAAAAGTCTTTGGCAAATTGCATGCCTCACATCGATCTGGATAAAGGAATTGAAGGAAACGATATGAGACTTGATATGCTTTTATTTCTCTTTCTAGGCTTGAACAACTCTTGCTTTCAAGGGCACTCCTCTCACTACTATTCAACTCAAGTGGACTTTGGTGTGTAACTAAAGGATTAAGAGAGCTAATCTTGGAGCAAAGATTCTATCTTGTTTGTCGATGTATTGTTCCCTAAATAAAGTAGAACCACATTTCCTTTGTATGGTGTTGGGGGTATATAGGTAATATCGTATTGATCTATTCTTTTGATCGGAGTTTGTATATCTGTGAAGGATTTCTCATCCTTCTCATGTATTTCAAATGACTATTCAATGAATTTCTGTAAGAGAAAAAAAAAAGTAGCTGTTAAATGTCTTTCCAATGCATAGCTTCAATTTGTTTGGAAGCAAGCTTACTGGGGACTAGTCCCAATGTGCTTGAGAGAGGGTGACTGGAATATTCTTCATCTATTATATTCCTCCTTTGGATCTCCATCCTCCAACTTTGTGGCTATTGTAAAATTCGATTCTTCATGTTCTGATAAGGTTCATCGAGGATTTACAACTAAATCTCAAATAATTAATCTTGTCATTGTAATTTACATTTTGTTGTTATCATTATTATCATATATTGACCTAAAATATATATAACAAAAATTAGACCCTTAGAAAGGTTAATCTGGGCTTTTTTTTTCCCTCCATCTTTGAGTGGTCTTTCTTTTCCTTTGCATATACATGCATACATCCATATATATATATGTACGTATAAAGCATATGTTTTTGAAATATATTGAAATTCGTACCATATGTGTATTGCTTAATCAACGATTGCCAACATAACAATACGTGTCAATTTTGTTGGCATTATTAAACAATTTAAAATATTCAGTTGTCAAAATAGGAAATGACAATAAAAGTTAACCTTTTATTGCTTTTATGTACTACCATAAACTAATGAGGTCTTTATGAACATATTTGAGAAAAAAAAAATCACAGAAACGATATTTCTATATAAAAGGACAAAGGTCAGTTCACTTCATCCATATCAATTTCTTTGGCCATTTTAGGGTCAAGTATTTCTTTCTGAGATCCTTGTATACATCCAATATCGTGAGACAGACTCATCAGAGAACAAAAAGGTTTTATTTACAGGTGTCTTTCTCTATCTTTCTTTCTGTATTCTTTTTTTTTTTTTTTTTTTTTTGATAGGAAACGACAAAGGAATATATTGATAAAAAGGAAGTACAAGAAAAGGATGAAGAATCCTCATACCAGAGAAAAACAAGACTACAAGTAATCAAATATAAGAAAATACAAAGAAAAAACAAGTAAACACTCTAGTTAGACCAACCCATTAGGATTACACACTGCTAACCAATCAAGTTGTAACACGTTAAGAGGTATCCCCTTAAAAACCTTAGAACAAAAAGCCCAAAGAGAAGCTAGAAAACGAATAGAATCCCAAAGATTCTCTAAATTCCTTACTTTATCCTCAAAAATCCTTGCATTTCTTTCCCGCCACACCACCCACATTAAAGCGATGCACGCGTCTTGCCATAAAACAATCCCTCTCTTAGAAGATCCAAAACCATTAAAATTAGTAGATAACAAGTCAGAAATGCTCCTTGGGGGGACCCAATCCATCTTTGCTAATTGAAATAATCTGTGCCATAACCCCATCGTCAAAGAGCAATGGAGAAAAAGGTGATCTACTGTTTCTCCATGCTTCATGCACAACTTACAAATGTCGGGACTAAGTGCTTTGTAGGGCCTTCTCGACTGTAGCAAGTCATTAGTATTAACCTTCTTGTGAGCCACCAACCAGACAAAGGACTTGACTTTGAAGGGGACTTGAGAATTCCAGACAAACTTAGTAGGGAAAACTGGAGGCGAATCAGAAAATTGAGATAAGGCAAGAAAGAAAGATTTGACTGTGAAAAGTCCTAAAGGAGATAAAGACCAGGATCCCATATCTGGGAACCGAATGTGATATATGTAGACGATCAAGAGACCGCATGAGGCCTTCTAAATCTTCTATCTTAGAATTGGAAAGATTTCGACGAAAGTTAAAGTTCCAAGAGAATGGGTGAGTAGATCCAAGAATTGAAGAAATAGGAGTATTTTTATCCGTGACTACACTAAGTAGTCTTGGATATTGGACCCCCAAAGGTTGGTCCCCCCACCACAAGTCTTCCCAGAACCGAATTCTATCCCCTTCTCCTACCACAAACCGAGTAAACTTGGAAAACTCTTGGGAGACTTGTGCAATGGCATTCCAAGGACAACGATGTGAGCATCTGACTATATTGTTGACATCCCAACCATTGGAGTGTGATCCATAAATGCTTAAAATAACCTGATGCCACAGAGCTGAACCCTCCCTAAGATATCTCCACAACCACTTCCCTAAGAGAGCGATATTCCTTATAGAAATCTTTCCAAATCTCAATCCCCTTTTCGTCTTCGACTTACACACTACGTTCCGACTAACCAGATGATCTTTTTTGCCTTTTCCTACACCTAACCATAAAAAGTCTCTTTGCAATCTCTCAATTTTTGCTGCCATTGAGGCAGGAATCTTAAACAAGGAGAGAAAGTAACATGGCATATGGGTGAGACAAGATTGAATGAGAGTTATCCTGCCTCCAAAAAGATAAATACGCCTTTTGTCACCCATCTAATCTTCTTGAGATCCTCTCAATCACAGGATCCCAAAAACCACACGCCTTAGGATTCTTTCCCAGAGGAAGACCCAGGTAAAGTATAGGCCACCCAGAAGCCTTGCAGTCAAGCATCTCGGCCAACCTAGAAAGATGATTCTGTTCAAGTAATGCCATAGATATTACTTTTGTCAAGGTTAACTTTCAGCCCAGAAATATGCCCAAACACTAGCAAAACACTCTTGAGGGTCATCATATCCTCTTCTCGAGTACTAGAAAAGAAAATGGTATCATTTGCAAATTGTAAATGGGATACCCTTGTTCTGTTCCTACCCACCCTGAAACCCTCCAAGACGTTTCTCTCCTCAACTCTCAATAACATCATACTCAATACATCTGCAACTATAGTGAACAAAAAATGGGATAAAGGGTCACCTTGTCTTAAACCTCTAGATGCCTTAACCCACCATTTCGCGTTACCGTTCACTAGGACTACAAAAGAAACCGAAGACAAACAGTCTCTCATCCATTTCCTCCATCTAGGACTAAACCCCTTCATCTCCAACACATGATCCAAAAAACCCTAACTCACGTGGTCATAAGCCTTTTCAAAGTCAATTTTGAAGACAACTCCTTCCTCCTCTGATCGTCTTTTCTCATCCACTATCTCATTGGCTATGAGAATTGCATCCAAAATTTGTCTCTCTTGAACAAAAGCTCCTTGAGTAGAATGGATGGTTTCGTGAAGTACCCCTCTTAGACGCCCTGCTAACACTTTGGTTATTATCTTATAAAGACTGGTGATCAAGCTAATAGGTCTATAGTCTGAGATTCTCTTTGACATGCTTTTTTTGGGTAACAGAACTATGAAGGAAGCGTTAGTGCTTTGATTGATAATCCCGCTCCTGTGAAACTCTGCAAACACTCTCACTAGATCCTCCTTTATCACTTCCCACCAATCTTGAAACACTGTAATGGTAAAGCCATCAGGCCCCGGTGCCTTATTCCTATCCAACTGAAAAATGGCCTTAGAAATCTCTTCTTCAGTAAAAGGGGATTCCAACCTAGACGCACTCTCACCAGATATAGGGGACCAATCTAAGCCTTCCACTCTCCAAGGCTCTCCAGAAGGACCCGCGTAGAGCTTTTCAAAATACCTTAATATCTCCTCTTTGATGCTCTCTGAATTATTCAACATTAGGCCTCTTTCATTCTCCAACACCTTGATAAATTTCCTATTTCGCTTGCCATTAGCCACTTTATGAAAAAAATTTGAATTACAATCCCCTTCCTTAACCCATTTCACCCTAGCTTTTTGTCTCCAATGTATTTCTTCCCTCAAAATCAACTCCTCTAGCTCCCCTTTTCTTAAAGCTCTTTGGACTAAAAGTTCAGGGGATAAACCCCCTTCTTGCTCCAAGGTATCAAAGTTAGCTAAATCAGACAAGATAATTTTTTTCCTTTCACTTAGCTCTCCAAAAGAAGTCTTATTCCACTCTTTCAATTTGGCTTTAACGAACTGTAATTTCCTCATGAACTTGTGACCTTCTCACCCATTTCCTTGAAACTCTCTCCACCAACTTCCAAAGCTCTCCTTAAAACTAGGATGTTGCAACCACATATTCTCAAACCTAAACGGTGTTGGGCCCCACTTGAACGGATTGGTTTCCAAGACTATCGGCCAATGATCCGATGTCCATCTTGGAAGAACTTCTTGAAGACTTTGAGGAAATAATTGTTCCCACTCATTTGAGTAAAGGAAATGATCTAATCTCTTGCATACAGGATGCTCTTGCAAGTTTGACCAAGTGAATGGTGCGCTCCTTAAAGGTGAATCTATCAATTCACAATCTCTTATGAAATCATCAAAGTCCTTCATGCTTGGGGTTAATCTAGAACCTCCCAATTTTTCTGAACTTTTCCTTATGACATTAAAATCGCCGCCCACGCACCAATGCGAAGAAGAAAGACCAAAAATGTCTGAAAGCTCCACCCAAAAATCCTTCCTAAGTACTGAGTTGTTTGGGTCATAAACTGCAGATAATCATAATGATTCGCATCCATCCAATGCGAACTTGATTGAGACCAAAAAGGAACCTAATACTACCTCCTCACTACACAATTTTTTACCTAGATGATCAAAATCCCACCCGAAGCCCCACACGCCAGAAGGGCTGCCCATTCCTTATTTCTGGCTGTCCATACACTACCCACAACCTTCTATCACACTCCGCCTTTTTTGTTTCCTGAATCATCACTACATCCGACTTTTCTGATCTCAGAAAATCTTTAACCACCCTTCGCTTTTTCTTTGAACCCAGACCCCTGGTATTCCAACTGATTATCTTCATGTATAAAACTCACTGACCCTAATCTCCAATCCAATTCCAACAAGTCTCACAATCCTGTGGAGCATCTGCTCTTCCTCCTGGAATATACCTTAATATCTAGAGACTTTAAAACCTCACGCACTTTTGCCATTTTCCTTGGGGACAGTCCTTCTATTTGGAACTCACCCGAAGGAGAGCCCGTAGTAACTCCCTGGTTAACTGTAACCATGTTGGAGTCCTTAATAGGTGAAATTGCTTTAGGCGAAAAAGGGTTGACACACTCGAACATCTGGTATGGAAAAGCAGGCTGGACCACCTCCATTTCTAGAATAGGGATATCAACAGAAGTTTGACCTTCATAAGCATCATCGTCTTTTTGAAAAAAAATTCAGAATTTACTCGATTTTCCATAGGAACCTAAGATTGAAAGGCTAAACCGGGAATAATGGGAGCAGAGGGACTCAGAAAGGAATAAGTCAAACCACAAGAAAGGGTATAGATGACGAAGGAGACTGAAAATGTGATGACGAGATTACCTCTAGATTTTCCGCAACCATCAATCCACAATTCCCCATAAAGCTAGGCCCTTTACCTCTGATTTCTGGCATAGAGGGCAAAACCATGACTGCTGAGCCACGAGGATTGGACCCCACTCGGCCCGAAAATCCTTCCATGTCTTCGTCGGAGGAGAAATTGTTCAGATCTGCTTCGTTTCTCGACGACGAAGCCCCTTCCCCTAAACTCTTCTTTCGAAACCTTGGAAATCTACGAGAAAAGAGAGGACTTGCACTAAATCCTTGTTTCGCCTGAAAAATCGGCCCCTGAAGCCTCTTCCTTTGGGTCCTCTTCGCTGTCAGCCTGGTTCTTTCCGTGCAATAGGGGCTCGCTGCAACACCAGATTCCTTGTCGGCGCTCAAAGCTTGGGGGAAAGAGGGTTGACCACAGCTTCTTTGAACCGAACAACACCTTCTTCTTCGCAGAACTACTCGACTGAACCTTAAGGAGTCCAGGAGTTGTTTTCCCCTTTCCGGCTGCAGAAGGGTCTTCTTCATTTCGTAACGACACCACCGTCTCAACTGGGTTATTTTCTTCTAGGCTTAGGCCCAACCCTGGCAGGCCTTTGGACTTGCAGCCCATTTTAGCAAATTTTGGACCAGTCTTAGACAGTGACTGAGCCTTCCTCTCATAGGCCCGACAACCCACAACGGTGGTGACCTCGTCCCCCCTCTCCTCCCGCTTCTTCAATCCCGTCCAGCCCATCGGCCGTCTTATTTGAATTCAAACAAGGCAGCGATGGAAGTTGATAGCCCTTGCCACGTGTTCCCTCTGAGAGAAGCACAGCCATACCCCTTTCTCCCCCCTTCCTCAATCTGCTATCTTCCCGGACACGGTATCTTCCCCCCGCCGTTGATCTAACTCTCTCCCCTCGTCTTCCTCCACCTATCCCTGAGTGAGATGCAAAAGCCTCCCGAGTCGGCTCACTCTTTACACTACCTCTCCGGCCTTCTTCATCTCCAACCACTACGACGGCAACTATAAACATCCAATCCCCGTCAGTCACCTTTAACAAAGCTTGAAGGACTGCCTTATCCTTCATTGCGATTCTTAACCTCGTCCTGTTAAGATCGAACAGCTTCAACGTTCACCAATCAACTTCAGTTACCGTCCCCCATTGTTCCACAATTTTCTTTAGATGTACCTCAGACCATAGATGAAATGGCAACCCATGTAATTTGATCCAGCCTCCTCTGAACTTCCCATCTATTTCCGCATTTTCCTTCGGCGACCACTTTCGCAACTGGACTATATTCCTTTCCTCAACCAAATCATGTAGAAAGATAGCTTCCTCAGTTGTTTCAATGAAAAAAACTCCTTTTCCACCTAAAATGGGTACAATCATTACAACGCCTTTCTTTCCTAAGCTTCTCGCCACCGATCTTCCAACCTCAACCCAATTAACACTATCATCATTGCTTTCACATACCACGGCTCGTGCCCACCTCCCAACTGGAACGAGACCACCTCCTCTTGGTCCTTCATCACTGACTACTTTCTCGTAAGACCGGTGCAGAGAACCCACATGATTGTGGGAACAATTTTCCTCTCTAAATTTCCTTCATTTTTCGACTGCATTCGAAGAGGGGACCACCAACATTGAAGATAGCGCGTTTTTAATATTCTCCCAACCTCTGCCCTTGTCGCCCTCAGGAATAATCAGAACAGAAGATTTTCTGTTGGTAGCGAACTCCGAGATCCTTATGAACCTTCCGTGGTTGTTGAAGCCAACTTCCATTAGGTGGACCCTGCATTTTCCCCTGAATTTTCTGTTGAAACCCAGGTGGCTCTTCATTTCGATGGCTTTCGTCAGATATTCAATCATCCACCCGACTGCATCCTTTTCAAAAGCTAATGCAAAAACAGAGCCTCTACTGAGCTCTGTAATCGAGCACCACTTTCCTCCGTGCTCGCCTTCCAACCTAACCAAGAAGGTCTTCCTCTCCACCAAGACCTTCAACGTCTTCCTCTCCACCTTTGTCTTTAACTTTTTGTGTGTGTTTTAGACGGTATTCTCTTTCTTTTTGGTCTAGAAAGTTTTTGAAAGTATATTTTCTTTTTTATTTGTTAGCGGTTTCTTGTGACATTGCTAATGAAGTATTGGCTCTTTGGATGCACTTTTCATACTTCTTGTGTTCTTAGGGTTAATGCCTCCTTCCCCACCCCCCTGGTTCCCATTGTTAAGCATTAATAAATTCCAACCTGCCCATCAACAAAGTAAATTTTGTTTCCTTCTTGGCTTCAAAGATCTAGGGAACAATTCTAACATATGTTGTGTTACCTTTTAGGATCAAACTAAAATTAATAGTTCTATATTTTAGGGTCGAGCTTTGTGGCTTGATTAGATCAGGAAAAGGTGGAAATTCTTGGAAAGAAAAAAGAAACCCCCTGGTTCCCATTGTTAACCATTAATAAATTCCAACCTGCCCATCGACAAAGTAAATTTTGTTTCCTTCTTGGCTTCAAAGATCAAAAGGACAATTCTCACATATGTTGTGTTACCTTTCAGGATCAAAGTAAAATTAATAGTTCTATAATTTAGGGTTGTGCTTTGTGGCTTGATTAGATCAAGAAAAGGTGGAAATTATTGGAAAGAAAAAGAAACCCCCTGGTTCCCATTGTTAAGCATTAATAAATTCCAACCTGCCCATCGACAAAGTAAATTTTGTTTCTCTCCTTGGCTTCAAAGATCTAAAGGACAATTCTCACATATGTTGTGTTACCTTTCAGGATCAAAATAAAATTAATAGTTCTATAATTTAGAGTTGTGCTTTGTGGCTTGATTAGATCAAGAAAAGGTGGAAATTCTTGGAAAGAAAAAGGAAAAAAAAAAAATTTGGA
>JBAPGN010001708.1:0-18348 GCA_037355405.1 Vitis amurensis | reverse complement strand
ATGCATGACCTACATAAAAGGTAAGGTTTATATAGATAAAGGAATAGAAAGGGTCTTAACATGTTGGTTATCCATTATTGCATTTTTTTTTCACTTCAAAATGCAATAATATCGGTTATCCATACTAGTTAAGCCTAGAATTGATGGAAATTATCCTAAAAAAAATTAATTGAAAACACTAAATAATTGTCGTGGTAAAAAGAATGTGAGGAAGAGTACAAAAAATACATGCGAGGATTTCTCACATTTTTCGTATCCTCGAAATTTGAACATTTTTTCATTTTTAAGATTTTGTTTTTTACTTCAAAATGCAATAATATTGGTTATTCATACTAATTAAGCTTATAATTGATGGAAATTATCCTCAAAAAATTAAAAATGAAAACACTAAATAATTGTCGAGGGTAAAAAAAATGTGAGGAGTGGTATGAAGAATGTGAGGAATTTTCAAAATTTTAATTTTTTTTTTCATTTTTAAGATTATTTTTCACTAAAAATTAAAATTGAAAACACTAAATAATTGTCGAGTGTATAAAGAATGTGAGGTCAAAATTTTAACTTTTTTTCTTTTTAAAGAATTTTATTTTTCACTTCAAAATGCAATAATATTGGTTATCCATACTAATTAAGCTTAGAATGGATGGAAATTATCTTGAAAAAAAAAATTTAAAAATTTAAAATTAAAAATACTAAATAATTGTTAATATACAAAGAATTTAAGGAAGAGTACGAAAAATGTGAGACACATCCTTTATATCTTTCCTCAAATTCTTTGTACCTTCAAATTTTAACCTTTTTTTCACTTCAAAATGCAATAATATTGATTATCCATACTAATTAAGTTTACAATTTATGTATGATTTTTTGACAAGATGGGTTATAAGTTTATATCATAAAATAAATATTTTATCATGTCATAACAATTAATATTTTACAACATCATTTAATTGCATGTAACGAGAATCTTCATATCAAATGCGTAGGATCTTCTCCCATTAAAATATTAGTTAACCTGTTGGTGACCTGTTGAAGGAGTATTTTTTTATTTTACGATCCTTTACACTTGTGCCTGTACTGAAAAAAGAATTCGTTGGGATCGACCAGCCCTATTTTCTAAATACGAGGATGCTCTCAATATTTCTTCAATACAAACTTTCAAAGTTTTAGAATTAATAAGGCTAAAAAGATAAAATAATTATCATATTTAAAAAATAACTCATCTTTCACATAAATATCTTTAAATATTTCAGATATTTTAATATTATTTAAAAAATAATAATTATTTTTAATTTATAAAAATATAATAAAAAAAAATGAAAAATTAGATTTTAAAATTGGGATTTTAATCGACTTTTTTAATCTGAATAATTCCAAGTTTTAATAGGGGGTAAAATATTTTAACAACTTGTTTTTTACCATTTACTTCATCCATGCGCAACTGCCGTTCCTTCCTCCACTTTCTCTGCAACTTAATTGTAAACTTCTACTTTATTTGTTGTTTCCAGAAAAAGAGCACATCTCAATTGAAACTATTGTTATCTCTTGACTTACGGACTTGAAATGGAGTCCGCTACTCCATATATTCGTAGGAAATACCAAATTGGGAAAAAAAAACTCTCGCCCTCTTACTTCTCTTTTGTTTCTAACGGATCCCCGCAACAACGGAACAAGAATGAGTGCTGGGGATTTTTGTGTGACATCTACAGGCCAAGGCCATCTCTTCCGTCTTGCAATTGAACCTCTGAACCATCTCGCTTCCCGCAATTACCAAACTACCCTCGTCCTCCCCTCTCAGCTCTCCTCTTCTCTTCCTCCCTCTTTCCTCCAAAACCCTCTCCTCCGCCCCGCCCCAATCACAGCCCCTGCCCGTCTCATGGTCCCGGAATCCGACCCTCTCCGCCAACAATCCGGCGCGCGGAGCTTGAGGCCTTATCTCTCTTCCCCATCTGATTTCGGTTCCGGATCCTCTGCGCGGTTGTTGATTTTCAGAATGAGCTGGACCAAGGGTATTTTTCTGGAAGTCACATTCCAGCTCATTCGGACTCTCCACCTTCGGCGACCTGCGCCGCCGCCATGGAGTTGGGAGCGCCTGAAGGTCAAGCGCCTGGAAACAGATAGAACCCGGCGAGTCCTCGTACGATCTCCCGCTTGCCGGAGGAGATGTGTGTTTGGTACTCCGACCATTTCAGAACCGCCGACCTGGAGGCCTCCACGCGTGCATCGGTGGTCACCCGGCCCCGCGACCAGGCGGCGGAGGCCCACCGGAAGCCCGGCGACCATGCCGCCGTGTGGTTTCCGTGCGATAGAGGGGATTCGATCGGGCTTGATGTTTCACGCACGGCTGTTGCGTATCTTGAGCGTCCATTTTTGGAGTACATGGGCAATCAAATGGGAATGCCAGTATGGGGCGTAGGCCCACTCTTGCCGGAACAGTACTGGAAATCCCTAAATTCCCTCATCCGCGACGGCCAAATCAGAGCTTCAAAACATGAGAGCAACTTCACAGAAGATCATGTGATCCAGTGGTTAGAATCAAGACAAGAACGATCGGTACTATACGTATCATTTGGGAGTGAAGTGAGTCCAACCACAGAAGAGTTCCATGAATTAGCAAAGGCATTAGAAAACTCCAACCCACCATTCATATGGGCCATAAAGAACAGCTCCGAACTCGCCTTTCTAGATGAGCTGGAAAAGAGAGTGGGCAAAAGAGGACTGATAATAAGGGGATGGGCGCCACAGTTACTGATTCTAAGCCATAAATCAACTGGTGGATTTGTATCTCACTGTGGCTGGAACTCGACAGCAGAAGCAGTAGGGCTGGGGGTCCGCATATTTGGCGTGGCCGAATAGAGGGGATATTCTAACACTACGAAGTGCGAAGTTGGTGTGTGGAAGGCAGCTTGAAAGGTGGGGGCAATCGCAGTGCGTCCGGAGAGGGCTGGGAAGGAGGATATATGTGAGGGAATAGATGAGGGTGACTGGGAGATGAAGCAGATAGAAAGCGGCTGGCGGGGATGTTGCGAGAGGAGATTGAGAGTGGATTTCCCTGGGATGCTGTGAGGCTGCTTTGAAGCTCTTGGGAAATTTTATTAACCAAAAGAAGTACCTAATCATTAAGTTACGGAAATTCTAAGGTACCTTTTCGTACCTACCCAGAAACAGCTTTTCCAAGCCAATTGGATGTCCAAGATTACATCTTGGCCATCTATTTAAATTTGAATAGAAAATTCCAACTTTACACCAGTTAAGGGAAGCAACTCGTTGTGAAGAACGCGGTTGTGGCATTTTTGTCTTCCTCCATTTTCAACATTTTGGGTTTAAAATAAAATAAATATCCGATAAAAATTAGACTTGGCAAAAAAATAAATAAAATAAAAGTGATATAATTTGAAAACATATTTCATTAACAAAAAAAATCATCATATATCATGAGATTACAATTATTTTATTTTTACAAATTATTAAACAATTTAAAATTCAAATAAAATGAATATGGTAATCATTTTAAATATTGAAAATGAGTATTTTAAATAAAAATTCAACAGTTTTTGGTAATCATATGTAAAGTTAGGTAATTTAGATCGTCCCTAATTTTTTTCCGTACTCCTCCAAATTTTACAATTTTTTGAATTTAAGGTTTTTAAAGTTAAATTACAATTAAAATACATTACTAATACTCTTTTAAGTAATTAACTAATGATAGTATTGTTCGAATAAGTCAATTTTTAAATTTTAAAAATCTTTAAAAACTAGAAAGAATCAATATGAAAAATGTGGATAAAATACCAAACATGTATTATTCAACCATTTTCATACTGTTCTCATATTTTTCGTACCCTAAATTATTTATATTTAAATAATTTTTAGAATTTACTTTTTAACGATGAATAACAATAAGCACTGAGTTAATAATAGTTTATTTTCGAAAGTTTATTTATTGGATAGAATTGTTAAATAAAAAAAAATTAAGCATTAAAAAAATTTTAGAAAATTGGAAATACTTAATTTATCTAAAAAACTTTAAAGAATAGAAACACCTAAAAAATTAGCAGAGGATATGAAAAATGTGAGAAAAGGTATGATAGATTACATGAGAAATCCTCACATTTTTCATAACTTCCTCACATTCTCCGCTACCCTAAATTTAACAATTTTTCGATTTTTTTCCATCTTAAAAATATAACTAAATTGTTTTCATTGATTTAATCAGCTTAGAAATGATTGAATTACTTGTTAAAGAAAATTAAAAAATTAAAACACCTAAGTAACTTGTAGAAGTACGAATTGATGTGAGGGAATTGTACAAGAGAGATGTGGAGGAATCTCTCACATCTTTAGCACCCTTTCGTCACAGTTTCTCCTTATACCCTACCCTAGAAAAATTTTACAAAATTTCAAACACTTTTAAATTTTTTTTTCCAACATGGAATATACAATAATATTATTTATTGGATACTAATTAAGCTTAGAAATGATGGAAATTACTCTTAAAAGAAATTAAAAAAATTACTCTTAAAGAAATTATGGAAGTTCGTACCCCATCTCACAAAGTTCGTACCCCCTCTTATAAAGTTCATACTATCTCTCACAAAGTTCGTACTCTCTTCGAAAGTCCGTACCCTTTCTTAGAAAGATCGTACCCTCTCTTAGAAAGATCGTACCATCTCTTAGAAAGTTTGTAAGTTCGTACCCTCTCTTAGAAAGTTTGTAAGTTCGTACCCTCTCTTAGAAAGTTCGTACCCTCTCTTAGAAAGTTCGCACCCACTCTTAGAAAGTTCGTATCATCTCTTAAAAAGTTCGTACCCTCTCTTAGAAAATTCGTACCATCTCTTAGAAAGTTCGTACCCTCTCTTAGAAAGTTCGTACGTCCTTAGAAGAGTCTCGTATCCTCTCTTGAAGAAAGTTGGTAAAACCATGTCTTAAGAAAGTTTGTACCCTCTTCTAGAAGTTCGTACCACTCTCTTAGAAAGTTCGTACTCCTCTTCTTATGAAAGTTCGTTCCCTCTCTTAGAAAGTTTGTACCTTCTCTTAGAAAGTTCGTACCGTCTCTCTTAGAAAGTGTCGTTCTCCTCTAGATCAAGTTCGTACCCCTCTCTTAGAAGAGTTCCGTACCTCTCTCTAGAAATTCGTACCTCTGTCATAGAAAGTTCGTTCCTCCTTAGAAAGTTTGTACCCTCTCTTAAGAAAGTTCGTACCGCTCTTCTTAGAAAGTGTCGTACCTCTTCTTAGAAAGTTTCGTAACCCCCATTATTAGAAATGTTTGCTACCCTCTCTCCTTAGATAAGTTTTCGTATCCATCTCTTAGAAAGTTCGTAACCCTATCTTAGACAATTCGTACCTACCTCTTAGAAGAGTTCCGTACCTCTGTCTTAGAAAGTTCGTAACCATGTCTTAGAATAAGTTCGCTACCCTGTCTTAAGAAAGTTCGTACCCCATTCTTAAAAAGTTTGTACCCTCTCCTTAGAAAGTTTCGGTACCATCTTTAGAAAGTTCGTACCATCTCTTAGATAAGTTCGTACCATCTCTTTCGAAAGTTCGTACCTCAACTCTTAGAAAAGTTGTTGTACCTCTCGCTTAGAAAGTTCGTACCTCATTCTTAGAAAAGTTCGTACCTCTCTTAAAAGTTCGCGTACCATTCTTAGAAAGTCCGTATCCTCCTTAGAAAGTTTCTACCCAACTCTTAGAAAGTTCGTACCATTTCTTAAGAAAGTTTGCACCCCTCTTAGAAAAGTTCGCACCCTCTCTTAGAAAGTTTGCACCCTCTCTTAGAAGTTCGCACCCACTCTTTAAGAAAGTTCTCTTAAGAAAGTTCGTACCATCTCTTAAAAAAAGTTCGTCACCCTCTCTTAGAAACGTTCCATACCATACCTCTTAGAAAGTTTCGTAACCCTGTCTTTCAGAAAGTTCGTACCGCTGTCTTAAAGACAAGTTCCGTAACCCATTCTTATGAAAGTTCGTACCTCTCTCTTAAGAAAGTTCTGTGACCTTCTCTTAGAAAGTTCGTACTTCTTCTTAGAAAGTCGTACCCTCTCTTAGAAAAGTTCGTATCCCTCTTTAGAAAGTTCGTACTCTCCCTACAAAGTTTCGTACCCATCTTTTACAGAATAATATTGATGACAATTTCATACAAATACTAATGCTCTCAATGTTGATTAAAAATGACTCAGAAAAAAAATTAATAAAATCTAGATATTAATAACATCATTCATATTTTAAATGTCATTAAATGACATTTCTTAACCTACAATAGGTTTAATGTAAATGGCAAAAAAAAAAATCCAAATGTTACCTTTTAACACTTGTAATTCTACTTGACATCCCCTTCAAGACATATAAAGCTTCATCTTCAAATTTAATCTATGAACAAAAAAAAAAAAAATTATATAAAAATATTAATAACAATTTGAGAACAAAATTTTATACTAAACTCATAAAAAATTCTAAAATCGTTATTTAACATCACATTTCTTCCTAGAACAATTATATTTGGATAAAAAAAATATCAAATATTACCTTTGACACTTGTAATCACTTGAAATCCTTCATCTTCTTCATATAATACAAATTTTAAATTTTCTCTCTCAAAAAGTTTTAAACTTGATCTTGAAATTTGATTCATCAAAATACATCTTACATATTTTATAATTTGGTAGTTGAAATTATGTAATTTTCATATTAAATTACTATCCTTTTTTTTATATATATGAATAATGAGAGTATAAAAGTAGTAGGTAAGATTTTCTTTTTTTAGATAGAGTTAGGTAATGCATTAAATAACAAATTATATTTGATATTTAATAATAAATTATAAAAAAGTTGTAATATTTAGATATATATGAAATGCATGTGATTATTTCTCACCAACAAGTCATCTTTACCGGTTTGATAAGTTTTTATAAATTTTTTAATGATATGCACTTTACACATGTCATATTTTTATTGGGGTCAAATGTGGGTAGGTACCCCCAAAATAAAGAGTGGGTACCATAGAACAACCCTTAAGTTACTAGTAATAAATAATTGTTGCATAAAGCTACTGTATTTGGAAGTGGTCCATGTATGATTGCTGTGTGGGAATACTTCATCGTTGTTTGTAAAATAATGCTTTAACTTCATACACTTTGGTATGATTCAAGTTGCAGCTAAGCCTTTGATAAGATTAGGTGTAAACACCTTTATTGTCATGTGTTTAAGAGATAATAAATACCTTGATTACCGAGATTCTATTATTGGAGCAGTCCAAGCAGGATTAAATGATGGTCTTGTTTATTTCCAATGTTTCCCTAACTTTAAGACCTGTGGCTTTAAGTTCAAGGAAGGAAACAGTTTTGTTTCCATCATAACCAGGTTTGATTATAAGAGCATGACCACAAACGTTGGATTTGAAGCATTGTGCACCAGTCCCAAAGGTCAGACTACTCTTTTCCACTCAGATATGCTAAATAAGTCAAATGTCATAATCCCCAAAAAGATTAAGTGGAATGAGGTTGAGTTTCCTGAAACTTGGCATTTTGCTAATACTGTTCTAGCCATAGAGCAAAGATCTGAAAGGATTGAACAGATTGTTCAATATCCTGATGGAGGAGGAGATCTGATTTTCTCTAACTCTTTCCGTCATTCTAGTAGCCATGAATTTTAGATTATGAGCCTTCTAGAGCTTTAAGTTCATCTATCCTAGTAAGAAGTACTAGGATAGAAGAAGGATCCAGTTAAGCAAATCCTAAGAATAATAAGCTAATAGGTGCTAGAAGTCACACCAATTTGGCCAGACCCTTTTACACGGAGGAAAATGAGTCTACTCAAGAATCACATCAGGATGAATCTCTTGACATGTCTCCTACCTATTCCCAAATGATTAACACAGTAAACCTAGATGATGAGGGCTTTGAGATAAACAAGGATCTCTTAAGAAAAGACTTTTATTTTGAAGTCAATAAGGAAAGGAGAGTTTGGTTCTTTAGTAAGGTCCCTAAGGACATTAGAACCCTCTACCAAGAAGAATTCTATACGTACTTAAGACAAGAAAAGAAGAACATTAAGTATTGGATCTGGTTTGAACTCTTCAAACAAGAGGAATACCCAGATTACCCACTAAGGATGATACTGTCATAGAATCCATCCACCCTCTAAAAGCTAAGATAGAAAAGAACATTAATGGCACCATAGTCAAAGCTTCACCTTTTAAGACTAAGCTAGAGGATAAAGGAACTGCTAGTGCTGTTGATGTTAGAAGAATCATGGAACAAAACAACTACACTAACATGTTTCTTAAGACTATAGGCGATCAACTCAACAGGGTTGAGGAGATCATTGAAACACATGACCACATTAAGACTACATTTGTTAAGAAAGATAATAAGACTTTATTTAAGCCTTTTGAATTTTCCAAGAAATTCCAGGAAAATCCCTATATTGATCAAGCTTTGATTGATAGGATAAGCCAAAAGGTTAAGGATAACTTAATTTTCCCTGAGACACCTCAGCCTTCTCACAGGAGAATCAATATGGTTAAAGGAAAAATTAGTTCTGAAGCAAAGGCTGATGAACTAATTAAGATTTTTAAGGAACCTCCTAATCAGACTATTATGAGGATTATCTACAACCAAGAACCACCAAGGTCTAGGAATTACTACCCTAGACTAACCTTTCCTGACATGCAGTATGAGGAAAGAACCAGTATACTCAAGCTTCATACACTAGTGGCACTATCTATGAATGGAACATAGATGGTATGACTGAGTATAACATACTCACTATGCTTCAAGAGATGACCATGGTTAGCATAACCTATAAGTTAAACAATAGATTTTCAACCATGATATAGCTCAGATAATTGTTGCTGGGTTTACAGGTCAACTTAAGGGATGGTGGGATAACTATCTCACTTTTGAGGATAGAAATGGTATCCTAAAAGCACATAGGATTAATGAGGAAAATGAAGTGGTTAAGGACGAAGAAGGACAAGATATAGAGGATGCAGTGGCTACTCTAATCTATTCAATTTCAAAATACTTCATTGGATATCCTGCAAAGATTAAGGACAAGACTGCAGATCTCTTAACCAACCTTAAGTGTCCAAAGCTCCATGACTTCAGATGGTATAGAGAAAATTTCCTAACCAAAGTCATGCTAAGATCAGACTATAACAAGTCTTTTTGGAAAGAAAAATTTATCTTAGGACTACCTAGACTTCTCTTTGAGAGAATTAGGATTAAGATAAGGGAATAGTTTAATGGACAAATCCCTTATGACAAGCTTACTTACGGAGAAATCATAAGCATTGTCACATCAGAAGGAATTAAATTGTGCAATGACTTTAAGCTTAAGTAATAGATGAAAAATGAACAAAGGATCTACAAGAATGAGTTTGGTTCATTCTGTAGCCAGTTTAGATTCAACCAAAAAGAAAGTAAGCCTCCCTCTAAGCAACGTAAGAAACAAGTAAGCAGAAAGCCTAGTAAGGAAAAGTTTTATCACAACAAAAGAGGTACTCATGGAAATTATAGGATGAATGAAACCAAGCATTTTGGGCACATCCAAAGAAGGATGAACAAAGAAGCCCAGAAAAAGCTAGAAGCCCCTTCACAATCTAAGCCAGTTTGTTTTAAGTGTAGTAAGGTAGGTCACTATAAGAAAGATTGTAGGGTTAAGCAGAAAATTAATAACTTAAATGTCGTAGAAGACTTAAAAGATATGCTTTGTAAAGTAATGTTAAACTCCACAGAGTCTGAATCAAGGACTGATTCAGATAATGAAGATGATATTAACCAACTAGATAGTAGTGGTGAGGAAATCTCAAGCCAAACTTCTAGTGACCAAGAAGAATGCATTAAGGGTAATTGTGATTGCCAACCTAAGACTATAAAGGTCATAAGCCAAGATCAAGAACTTGTCCTAGATGTTTTAAGGAAAGTTAAAGATGAAAAAACTAAGCAAGATCTTTATGAAGTTTTTGAGAAATCTGTCGGTAAGCAAGAGATTAAGAAGGCAGTAAATCCTTATAAATTAAATGAAATCTTAACAAGATTTAACCAACAGTCTACCAAAGACGTAACCATTAAGGATCTTCAAAAAGAAGTTAGACAGTATAAGAAGGAAATTAAGGATTTAAGACAATTCACAAGCTTAGGTTTAACAGACTTCCAAGAAAAAATCAATAGGATTGTTGTAGGAAATCTTGTTGATAACCGGGAAAACCTTGAAGAGGTTCCAGAATCTTCAGAAGCTAATGATGAAGAGGCAGATGGATCCTTGAATACTGTTAGTAGGGTTATTTTCCAGAGGTGGGAAGTCTCCCTTACTATAGTAATTAAGAATAAATTTGCCATTGATATTGTTGCTTTGATTGATTTAGGAGCATCTTTTAATTGCCTACAAGAAGGTCTAGTACCTATTAAGTTTTGTGAGAAAACCAAAGAAACTCTCTTTGGAGCCAATGGTAAAAAACTTGCCATTAAGTATAAGCTGCCAGATACTCACATTTGTAACCAAGGCATTTGCATCAAGCAAACCTTCATTCTAGTTAAAGATCTTAAGGAGAAAGCTCTCCTTGGAGTTCCCTTTTTAAGCTCCATCTATCCTATGTGGGTAAATGACCAAGGTATAAGAACAAAGCTCTTAGATAAGGAAATTCTTTTAGAATTTGCCAACCCACCTGATAAGAAAAGTATAAACACCTTAAGGGATCAGGTGATTACAGTTAAGGAAAACCATGTTAATCTCTTAAAATAGGAGATTAATCTGATTAGAATAGAAGATCAGTTGAAAGTTAAGAAAACTCAAGATGCGATAGAAAAATTTAAGGATAAGCTTGTTGGAGAAGTTTGCTCTAACATTCCTAATACGTTTTGGCATAGGAAACAACATGAGGTAGAGTTACCTTATGAGCCAGACTTTTAGTGAGAAGAATATTCCCACTAAAGCAAGACCTATTAAGATGAACAAGGAATTGTTAAGTTATTGTGATAAGGAGATCCAAGATATTCTTGATAAGAAGTTGATAAGGAAATCTAAGTCCCCTTAGAGTTGTTCAGCCTTCTATGTTTAGAAACAAGCTAAATTAGAAAGAAGAACACCTAGACTAGTCATCAACTACAAGCCTCTTAATGATGCATTAAGTTGGATTAGGTTACCTATTCCAAATAAGACCACCTTTGTGGTACCTCTTGGACATTATGAATGGTTCATAATGCCCTTTGATCTTAAGAATGCACCCTTAGAATTCCAGAATATAATGGATGAAAACTTTAACCAGTTTTCTGTTTTCATCATTGTTTTCATTGTTAAGTCCAGAGTCAAGACCCTACCATGTTTAAGCTTAGTCAATCCAGAAGCCTTTGAGATTGTTGAGATTGATGCCTCAGACATAGGCTATGGTGGGATTCTTAAGCAAAGTGTTGGTAACATTGAGTTGTTGGCTAGGTATACTTCAAGAACCTGCAATACTACCTAACTCATTCATAACACCATTAAAAAAAGAGATTTTAAGCATTATTTTATGCATTTCAAAATTTCAAGATGATCTTTTGAACCAAGAGTTTTTATTAAGAATTGATTGTAAATTTGCAAATTCAGTTTTACAAAAGGATGTTAAGAATATAGCTTTTAAGCATATTTTGTTTATATATCAAGCTATTTTAAGCAATTTTCCTCCAAAAGAAATAGGACAGAGTAGTATAATATCTGATCAAGGAAGTAGAACTTCCTCCCCTCCTAGACAATATTTCGAGGTAAATTCTCAAAGACTGTCAGTCAAACTAGATAATGTTGATTTTAGGCCTAACATTCCTCATCCTAGGTATGTTATGCAAGATTCTTCTCCTCCAACCTTGCCAACCCCCTCTCAAATGTTACCTCCAGATGAACCTCATCAATTAATGGTTATTGATGAAGTCACTAAACCCTTTCAAATAGACAAGGAATACCTTAGCAAAGAGTTACATCTTTCAAAACATAGAGAAAAAAGAGAATGGTTTTTCTTTACAAAACTTACCACTCAAGCTAGACATATGTTTAGAGATGAATGGTACAAGTGTATGGAACAAAATATGATAGATATTCCTATGTTCACCTACCTTGAAATGTATGCTTCAAATAATAACCTCGATTACCCTTTCCTATAAGTCAATACTTTACAAAAGGGACAAGTTTGGAAATTGCGTCCAAAACTATTGTTTCAAATCATCCTCCTTTAGAAGAAGTAACCATAACTGCTCAAAATATGGATGTAATAGCTTCACCGTTCAAAATTATAAATCCTAAAGATGATGAAATTAAGAAGGATAATAACTTTAAAAGACTGTAAAAACCTTCAACAACAAAATAACTTTACTAATCAAATTCTAGGCACTATCTCCTTTCAACTTGATAGGATGGAAAATAAATTAGAAGAACATCAAACCTCTCGTCAAATTATTACTCCACACTTTCTAGATAGAAATCTAGATAAAAATTGTCCAATTTTCAAACTGGTAGAAGTAGGTAATCATAAGCTTAAATTTTCAAATGATTCAAATGACTTATGCAAACTTTAACAAATAAAATTTCACAATTAGATCTTTCAAATAGATCGTCAACTTCAAATACAAAGTCTGTCAATATGATAGAAGAATTATTCCTGAAAATGTAGAACAAATTCAGGCTACATTTGAGGAAAAGAACCCTCAAATAAATAGGATTGCTCATAAGTTCAAACAACAAACCAGGACTAGGAATTATTATCCTAGACCAACACCTCTTGATCTTCAATATGAAGAAAGAAGTCAAATAGTCCAATCAAAGTATGATGGAGATGACATCTATGAATGAAACATAGATGGTGTTGGTGATCATCAAGTCTTGAATATTCTTCAAGAAATGATCTTTGCCTCCACAACCTACAAATCCAGAGAAAACTCTGACCAGTTGATTTGTACACACCTGATAGTAGGGTTTACAGGCCAACTCAAAGGATGGTGGGATAATGCTCTCACTAAAGAAGAAAAAAAAATCATTCAAAATAGCCTAGATGAATTAGGAAACCAGAATTCGGTCTATACCCTAATCTATGTTATAACCAAACACTTCCTTGGAGAGCCAGTCTCTTTTCAATCTCAAAGTTAAGAGATTTTACAAAATCTACATTCCAAGAAATTGAGTGATTACAAATGGTATAAGGAAGTCTATTTTGCCAAAATACACTCAAGAACAGATTGTAACCAACCCTATTGTAAAGAGCGTTTTCTAAATGGGTTACCCAAAGTTTTTAGTCAAAGAGTGCAAGTAAGAATCAAAGAGATGTACAATGGTATTATCCCTTATGATTATTTAACATATGGACAGCTAGCAAACTTTGTTAGCCAAGAAGCATTAAATCTTTGTTCATTGATCAAAGTAAATGCTACCATCAAAAAGGACTTTAGATCTGCTAAGAAAGAGTTAGGATCATTCTATGCCCAATATGGGTATAATATTCCTCTTCTTCCCTCAGCCAGACAAGAAAAGTTCTATTAAGTCCAAAAAGAAAAGAACAAATAAGAAATATTCAAATTTTAAAGAAGAACCCTTTTATAGGAAACCTAAACATAAGAAACATTCAAATAAAAAATATCAAAACTTTCCCTCTAAAAAGAAGGATGAAAAAGACATTAAATGTTTCAAATGTGGCAAAAAGGGGCATATAGCTCCTAATGACGAAATAAAAATTATTTTAAAAGAAAATAAATTATAAAGCATAATGCTTACCCGTTAGATGTATAAAATCCTATGACAAAAAATGGTATTTATCAATGTTTTTAGAATCAAACTGGTCATTTAATATGAAAAATTATCAGTTCATAATTCATTGGTCGAATTGGTGTCAAATCACGGTTAAATTGGTGACGTCATATATATTATTAAAATTAAAAAAATTTAGTATTTATAAATATTAAATCTTAAACATAACATTAAAATTAATAAATTATAATAAAAAATTTAGGAAAAAAATTAAGGCAATAAATATAAAACATAAAATTAAATTTAAAAAATGGAAGTTTAAGGTTTGAGATTTCACCTTCAATGCTTGACAAGATTGCTACTAGTTTTTTTTTTTTTTGGGTGGGTGAGGGAGGGAGGGCAAAGATTGGTTTTTTTAAAGATTTCACTTGCTCATCAGCGGGCAACAAGGCTGGTACTGGTTTTGGTGTGGGGGGGGGGGGGGGGGGGGGGGGGGGGGGGGGGGTGTAGAAGGCTACTGGCGGGGGCAACGGTGGCAAAGACTGGTTTGTTGTGGGTGGGGGGGCGTCGACAATAGGCGTCAGCTGCTAGAGTGGCCACAAGGGGGGGTGGTCACTGCGCAGAGAGGAAGATGGTTTTCCAGTCATCAAAACGATGTCATTTTGATGCTTTTGGCACCAAAACGATTGATGCTGTTTAAAAAAATAAAAATTGGTTGAACTGTCCAATTAGCCGGTTGGATCATCGATTTGCCCGATCCAATTCTGATTCAACTATTTTTCGGTTCAATTCATTGGATTGGACCGGAACCATGACCGACCAATCCGGTCCGATTTTTGGAACCATGGTACTTACAGGCTTTTTGCATCTAAAGAAAACATTTAATGGATATTAAGTTGGTAATGATATTGAAGAACTAGTTCCATTTGATTTGTTGGATAATCATCCTTCATTAATCACAAGCACAAATTTTAGACTTAATGAAGCAATTTGAAGATGCAATTCTTATAAAATTTTGTTAACCAAATCACGTATACACGAACATAAAATAAAGAAAAATAAAGATTTTTAACGTTGTTTGGCAATCAATGTGATCCCTACGTCTATGGAGTGCATCAACACTCAACAATCCACTAATCAAAACGAATGAGAAGAGTTATAATGATGAAACTCTCGAAAAAACACCTCTCAATTGCTACTGCACTTTAAAAAAAAAAACCCTAAATATAAAAGGGTTAAATATATAATAGGGGTAAACTTGTCAACCATTACATAAAAAATTTTTTGAACAATTCAATTCTTGACATTTTGAACGAAGTGCAATAAAATTGATTCAAACTTCACAATCCAACAAATTTCAATGTCACTTGGTTATATTGTAAAGTTGAAAAAGACCATGACTTATCTCATGGCAACTTTGGGTTACATTAACCCTACATTTCATGAGATAATTTAAGGTTTTTGTTTTTAAATTCACGTTGTAATGATTTAGAATTAAAATTGCGTAAAAATCACAACTCCTAATCAATCCATTAAGTAGAAAATTTATGGTTATGATTAGTTGCTTTGTGATAGACATTCAAGACAAAGACGGTTAAAACAATATTATTTATGGCGATATATTTGTCAATTGTTTTGTTTTTAAATTTATATGGCTTGAATATTCGGTAATATATTGATTTTATTAAGTAATTAATTAAGTAGGTGTTTATTAAACCAACTTAATAACTTAAAGTGACTTAATAACTTAATTTAAGTCATTAAGTAAATTAAGCGTGTGTGTGGTAAAATAACTTAATAATATTGCTTAAAGTAAAAAACAACTTTAAGTAATAAGTAAAAATAATTAACTTATTTTTAAGTCCATATCTTTATTTTACTTTTTTATCTTTATTTGCCCTAATCACTTCAATTATTTATTTTACTACTCGAATATCTTCATTGTTACTTGATCTCATTTACCCTAATTATAATTTATAAGAATAAATATGTCAATTTGATTATTTAAAATAAATATTAAGTTAATTTTATCAAATAACTTTAATATTTAAAGTAAAAATTAAATAATAAGTTTTAAATTAGCAACTTAACTATAATTTAACTTAAAATTAATTTAAGTCATTAAGTAATAAGTATCAAGTTTTACCAAACACTCCTAAAGTGTGTAACAAAATGGTTTGAATTAATATTACATTAAATTTATAACATTTTATTTATTAGACTAATATCGTCATTTTAGCCGCTTTATTTATTTATTTTTTCAACATATATATATATTGTAATATTAGATTTATAAGTCTATCTATCCGTTCTAACTATCTAACTAATATATAAAAAGTACAACGAGTTGTATATTTTTTATACAAAAATATCATTCATTAATGTATCAACTATCAAAATACCTTTTAGCAATATGTCGAATAATTTATTGATATATTTTTATGTCTTCATGTAACTTGACTTATTTGTGATTCTTTATCTACTTCTCTCATTTATCTATTTATTAATAAAATGATAATTTTTTTAAATAGTGAATGGTTAATACTATTTTAAGATTAATGATATTTAATTATTTATAAAATATCAAACTTTGTTTTAATTTTATATTTCTTTATATATATATATATATATATATAAAATCACATATTATAATTACATAGATATTATTTTTGAAAAAAATTATTTAAAAATAAATTATATTTATTTAACTATCTTATCATTAATTCATTTATTGAAGGTTAAGTAGGCTAATGTTGCAAGTTGTAGGGGAGTGAAGGCCGCAAGCCAATCAAACTTGGGAGTATGTTTGAGCAATATTGAAATGCCTCACTTAGTTGTACTTGGTAGCTAAATTTCCCTTGAAATTAGATGATTGCCATGATGATCTCTTCTATAGGGAAAAAGACTAGAATGAGGGAGTCTTCCCTTGTATCTCCCACAACACTGGAGTTTAGCTTGATTAGGTTAATCCTTTT
The DNA here is from genome assembly GCA_037355405.1 of Vitis amurensis. Classification (NCBI taxonomy): domain Eukaryota; kingdom Viridiplantae; phylum Streptophyta; class Magnoliopsida; order Vitales; family Vitaceae; genus Vitis; species Vitis amurensis. The sequence continues at coordinate 1,675 of JBAPGN010001708.1, read as the reverse complement.
TTGACCCTCTAAATATTCTTTGGTGATAGTATTTTCCTAGTTTGGCTAATACCAACTTAAGAAAAGTATTAAAGGTTGAGTTCTTAATGGTTTCTCATGAGTTTGTTTTAGTGATTTCTTGGTATGATTTCAAATATTAAGAATTAAAAAATTCAACACTTTGAATGGTTCATGAATCAAAATTTGAAATGAGGGAGATATTATTGGCATCTTAAATCTTAGATCTAAGCAATGGAAGTAATACCATTTTTTTTAAAATTGATATTTTAGGGTTAAAGTATTAACCTTTAGGTTTGGAAGTTCCTAAACCTTAACTTCCAAGTGTTGAAGATCACCTTGAAATTGTTGAAAGTCTCATAAACCCACGAATCTTCCGCTCGATGACTCAACTTTGTTCTTGGCACACTTTTGGTGAGGAGGAAAGAAGGATGAAGTCTATGACTCTCTTTCTCATTGGATGGTGGAAGACAAAAAGTTATGGAAACCTTAACTCCTAAGGGGTATTTATAGGGTTCCTAACTGAACTTAAGTGACTTGAGCCCACATGGCTCGTGTCATTTAATCTAGATCCAAATTTGGTCCGAATTGATTAATTAATCCAATAGAGTCTACTAATTAACCAATTAGCATAATCCAGAAACCTTTTTTCACTTACCACTATGCAACCTTGCATTTAAAACACTCTTATGCACAAAAGTGAACTTAGAGCCAATATGATAATTATAACACGTGCTAACAAGGTATATGAGTTCAAAGTGGGGACTATTGGGATCTATAGGAGTATTGACTCCCTCAAAATCCAATTTTGAAGTTGATTCAACATCCCACTATAGAGAATCATCTGAACTCTAGTATCCTATGTAATAAAAACGAGACACTATGTGCTTGGGTTCATGACCAACTATCCATTGTGTTCAATCTTCCCATGAACTGGTGTCCATAGTCTAACAAGATAAAAGTTATCAATCTTTCAAGACTACCTCTACTATCTTTGAGTTACAGATCCTCCTATTGTTTGTTTAATTGATATGGCTCAGCTCTCAAAGAACCTATGTCAAATTCCACTTAAAGAACTATTATGATCATAGTTCACGTGAACACACCTCATTAAGATCACCCAAGGGGACACATTATCTCAATTCCATGAGATATCATGGTGCCTCTATGAGAATATCTATTGATACAGATTTTTATCAATAGTGATCACCAAATCTATAGGGAATATATGATTAACTTACAATTTTACTCGTAGGTTAAAGTTACTGCTAATTTTAGTACAAGCTTAATATTCTCTCAAAGTTGAGAGACAATACAATAAAACAGCTTGGTGAGGTCATGACTACTTGATAACATTAAGTCATGACTCACCATAGGTCTTATATAATGTGTAACCATACACACTAGTGCACTTACCATGGGAAACCCATCCCAATAGCCAAGATCAGTCATCCCTCTAATTAGGAGGTGGTGTACTATAGCTTCTAATGGATTGCTTAGACCTACGAATCAACTGTGAACAAGTTATTTATTTGCAAGGAATCCATGACTTAGATCTTTCGTGCAACTCCTAATGCACCTAAGTTACATACACTACAAAAGATGTAGACAAGAATGTTCATAAAGTGTAATGCATGGAATAAGATGGATAAAAGTAAAATTGGAATATCATTAAATA
>JBAPGN010001707.1:0-18273 GCA_037355405.1 Vitis amurensis | reverse complement strand
TTTATGGATACTAGTATTACTATTATCTTGAAAGTTTTTATGCTGCTTTTGTATCACACAGAACAGAGAAAGAAATGAATCGCCGCAAGGACATGCTTTCCAAATTTGAGAATGCAAAAGTGAGCCAATGGCTCCCACATTGGAACATGTCAAACCTTTGCAACAGGGTAGCTTACTTGGGCCAGAAATAAAGCCTGCCGATGCCATGGGCAGAACAACTGGCTTGGACAACCATGGACTTGTTGGTCTTCAGCGACAAATTATGAAAGGCAAGTTCAAGTATCTTCTTCAGAATGACATTCTTGTTTATTTTTTTTGTTTCAAATGTCTTCAATATGGATCTTTATGTGGGTATATGCCTTTGAAGCAGAACAAGATGAGGGCCTTGATAACTTAGAGGAGACAGTCATAAGTACAAAACATATTGCATTGGCGGTCAACGAGGAACTTGACTTGCACACTAGACTTATTGTATGTTTTTATCGATGTGTTCTTTTACATCTGGACCATCTCATCTGAAAGACTATTAACACAAACAAGTGTATACCACAAACCCTAGAAGTTTATGCCTGTTTGCTTTCTCATTCTGCAGGATACCTTGGACCAGCATGTAGATACAACGGACTCTCGCCTGGGGGTAAAATCCAAAACTTGTTTCAGCAATTGGGATGATCTTCGATCATACAACTAAATTAACATCTATTCTTTATGTTTTTGGTTTCGGTGTCATGATGAAACAGCGAGTGCAGAAGAACCTAGCGATTTTGAACAAGCGGACCAAGGGCGGTTGCACCTGCTTTTGCATGCTTTTATTGGTTATTGGAATTGTGATTCTGATTGTTGTGATTTTGGTGCTGATAAAATACTTGTGATACAAACTGTTTGTCGTTTGCTTTGGAATCGGCTTTTGTTATCCCTGTTGTTGAAACATGTTCTTCTTCCTCTTTTCTGGCTTCCCTGATCTTCTTTTGTGATTTGTTTGTGGTATGAATGTTGTGAATTTTTTAATGTACACAATAATCTTGGCTTTGGCAGGTGCATATGGATGATTTTATTTTATTAAGTAGCTTTTTTTCATGTTTTAGGTAGTAAGTGCAGGATTCAACTAAGCAAAAAATTATCTTTTCGGGAATTTATATAATAATAGAAAATACAGGGGAATAAAAATTAAAAGTGTTTTTAAAATAGTTTTTGAAAATTGTTTCAATGTTTTATAGAATAAAAGTTTGGTTGGAAACATGAAATGTTCCTTTTTTTGTGTTTTTAAATGTGTTTTAGAAACAATTTTTATTTGTAATGTTTTATTTTTAGTCATTTTTCATATTTATGTAATTAATTTTTAAAAATAAATGAAAATAATTAAAAATATTAAAAGATGTTTTTTTAATAATTTATTTTCTATTTTTAAAAAATAGAAAATGGGTTTTATTTCTTGGCCGTTAAATGCATTTTCTTGTATTTTTTCGTTCTTACAATTTTTATTCTCTCCCATGTTTAAATTACTTAGAAATAAAAAATGGAGAAAAACGTGTTTGGTAAGAAGAAATGTAAAATAATTTTCTGTTATTAAACAAAATAATGTGTTTAGATAAAAATATATGATATTTTAAAATTAGATCTTTTAATTGTTTTTAGTTGTTTTTATAAAATATAGAAAACTAGATAAGAATATTTCAAATTCCTAAACAAATTCTTATTCTATAAAATATTATAAATGTTATAAAAATATGAGAATTTATGGGAACGTGTGGATGATTATCCATATTGATATATATCTTTTTGTAATTCCCTATAAAAGGGAGATACCTTTAATATTCTTTTCTTATATTTTATTCTACTTTTTTTTTTAATATATTTATTTATTTTATCATTTTTTCTTCTCCTTATTCTTTTATTTTACAATATGTTATCAGTACGACACTGTGAGTATATAGAAAAAGAGAAGAATGCTCAAGGTACAAAAGAAAAGAGAAGAATTTATTTACAAATTTTTTTATAAGTATATAACCTTATTCTCTATGAATGAAATATGAATAGTATGCATTGTATTATTATAATTTTTATTTACTTTATCTCATAGTTAGAAGATATATGAATCATATTTCATATAATGACAAATTTTAATTATTTAATAACTAGAAGTTATATAAAAAAAATTTCATAACTAGAAGTTATATAGAAAAATTTTCATAACTAAGTTATGAAAAATATATACAATCTTCATAATCGGATGTTATGGGGTAAATTAAAAAAATTACAAATACATAACCAAAAGTTATGCATAAGATTCCCAATTACTTTTTAATTATATTATATAACTAGAAGTTATATAAAACAACATTATATGGTCAAAAGCTATATAATGAATAATTCATAGTCTGAAGCTATATACAAATACATAGTCCGAAACTATATATATAACTCATAATTATTTGTTTTTAATTATATAGTATAACTGGAAGCTATAAAATGAATAGTTTATAACGTGAAGTTATGCACAAATCTACATAATGAATAGTTCATAGCCTAAAGTTATACACAAATTTACATAAAAAATAATTCATAACCTAAAGTTATTTATAAATTTAAATATTTTCTTATTCTGATAAAATAATCATAACCCAAAGCTATAAAATATATTAACTTTTAATTTCTTTCATTTCTTTTAATAATATTGTGTAACTAGAAGTTATACATGAATAATTCATAACACGAAGTCATGCACAAATTTACATAAAAAAATAGTTCATAGTCTGAAGTTGTGTACAAATTTTCATATTTTCTTATTTTGACAAAACAATCATAACCCGAAATTATGAAAAATATTGGGTCTTAATTTTTATTTTGTATTCACATATTTTTCACAACCTATAATTATTGAAATAATTATTATTAATAATTGTTTCATAGCTAGAAGTTGTGCACACAATTTCTAATTCTCTTGTATAACGAAAAGTTGTAAAAAACAAAATTGTCAATGAACAACTATGTAGCTAGAAGATACATAAAAAAAACTTCATTTTGTTGTATAACCAGAAGTTATATCATAACATAATTGTCAATTATTTAATGCTATTATAACATTATTCAATTTTTAATTATTCATAGTCTGAAATTATGAAGAAAAAAGTTAGTAAATTAATAATTATTAAAACTCGTATAGCCAGAAACTATATGAATATAACCAGAAGTTATATAAATATTATTAATCATAACCCGAAGTTATGAAAATGAGAAAATTAATATTCTTTGTACTAATAAAGGTTATGCCAAAGTTGTTAATATGTACCTTTTTTTATAGCTAGAAGCTGTAGAGAACAAAATTAATTTTGTACAACTTTGTGAAATTCATATAACCAAAAGTTAATAGTAAAATATATTATAGCCTAAAGCTTTGATAAGCATATAGATAATATTTATAAATTATCAAAAGATTAATATTTTATATATCAAGCTATACAATTAGGTATGTGTTTGATATTTTTTAATGAACTCCTATTATTAGAAGTTATACTATTATTAGTAGAAATATTTATATATGATGTGAAATTTTTGGGGTGCATGAAATTTTGATATTTATATTTAATATTCTTGCGTTAAATGTGATATTTTAGATTTTTTTTTCTTATTCTAATTGTTTGACACACAATAATATTTTGATATAATGGTTGGATTTTCCAATATCTATTGTTTTATACAGAAAGTTGAGATTTTTGAATAGCATATGTACTTATATCTTGAAAATTTTGGATAACATCCATTATTCAGATTTACTTATCAAGGATTTAATAATGAAATTATGTGTTGAAAATTTTGATTATTATTTTTATTTTTTGGATACATGTGAAATATATGACTTGGTCATATGATTAATAAATTGATTTTGCATGTCAATTTTCTTTAAGACATGTTTTTGTGATTGAAAAATTTGAGTTATATAAAATAATATATATTATTGTATGTTGCCACATATGGTATTTTTATTAATGAAATAATTTCATTATCCAAAAATAATTTTGAAATTACAATAGGTTCAACCATTGTTCTCAATGTATTATGTTATATCTTTACATATATATTTATATAGATTTGTAGTGTTTTAATTAAAGTTTTGAGACAACAAGATGTTTTAAATCATAATACGTTATCTTGAAACTTTGATCTATGAATTAATTTTTGCACATTGATTTAGATCATAATATTATTTTGAATAAAATTATTGGTCTATCACTACAATTAGTTTGATTATTAAAATATTTCCTAGTTATTTCATATATAAATTGCTCCGCACTTTTAGAATCAAATGTGTGAGATATTTAAGAAATATATAACTTTAAATTATCTTTGTTATATATGCTTTCATTACTTTTACACAACTTATTAAGGTAAGTCATCATCGATGACTATTATTTTTTTCATTGATTTTAACTCTCTCTAAGATAATATTTCTTCAACTCTATAAAGGCGAGGTCTTTATAATATGTCTTATGACTTGTTATTTTGATGAAACTCTTGTCTCATTAATTGTACAACATTGATGACAAACAATGTTAATATTATATCAAGTGATAGAAACCTGATTAAAGGCTCCAAAAGAGCTTATATTATGTCACTAGTAGTATTTGATTCCATGTGAATGATTTTTTATACCATACTAGATCCAGAAGAATCTTGTAAGACTAACTTGGTTCCCCGAGGTAAACAATGATACATTAATTCATTGTAAAGTCGTATAAACGTACATTATAAAAACCAGAAGTTTTTATCTAGTATCTGGTCTACTTATACACTTGAAAGATAGAATGACATGTAGTGCAGATTATCATTTTGATGAGACAATTTTCCCATCATTAGAAGGAGGAGCCAGTTCTAAAAGAACGAAGTGAAATTATTTGGAATGCATTGACTTTGACTTATCTTGATCCTTGTATTAATCAATGTGAATTGGAAGTTTAAAAGGTTATTTATTTGCAAGAACTTACAAATCAACTATCAAATGCTTTCATTGATGCAAAGAAAGTGACAAAATCATTTTCACTGACCTAGAATATTCCAGTACGAATTGATGTCCTTGAAGGACAATTAAATAATGCATTGATGTCCTTGAAGGACAATTAAATAATGAGTTGATGTCCCTAAAGGACGATTTAATAATGAGTTGATATCCCTAAAGGATGATTAAATAATGCATTGATGTCCTTGAAGGACAATTATATAATAAGTCGATGTCCTTGAATGATGATTAAATTAATAAGTTGATATCCCTAAAGAACAATTAAATAATGAGTTGACGTCCCTGAATGACAATTAAATAACGAGTCTAAGGCAATGTTGAAGTGTGGTAAACCTTGAAAAGGCAAACACATTTCCTATAAGAGGAAAACATAAGGAAAGATATATGAAAGGTGGCACTCTTGAAGAAGTTGCATATAAAGTGAATTATTAAAATGATTAATCAGTCTCAAGCAGCCCTTAAAGAGGCACAATTTAAACAAGTAGCCCTAGGAGAGGCATATGTTTTACAATTAGCTCCTAAAAAGATACAAGTACTTGATAATGATAAATTATCTACTTATATATGGAGAAAAATGGGATTGAAATAGTCTTATCATTGATAATACATTTTCTTTCCAAGTGACTATTGGCATCATAAGAAATGATAAGGATCCCAAAGTAGAAACTATGGACGAATGTCAACATTGAAAAGATTGGCCAAAATGGAAAGAATACATCCCGATAAAATTAAACTCATTAGAAAAATGAGAAGTATTTGGACCTGTTGTCTAGATGCCTAAAGTTGTCAAACTTTTTGGATATAAATGAGTATTTATAAGAAAATGTAATGAGAAAAATGAAATCATGAGGTATAAAGTGTAACTCATGGTTCAAGGTTTCTTGTAGAAACCTAGTATTGACTACGAGAAATCTCCTATGATGGATGCAACCGTATTTAGATATCTAATTTGTTTACCAGTCTCAAAAGGACTAGATTTACGTCTCATGGATGTGGTTACTGCATATTTATATGGATCTTTAGGTGATGACATACATATGAAAATCTCTAAAGGAATTCAAATGTCTGAAGCAACTAATTCAAAACATTGTAGCATATACTTAATTAAGCAACAAAGATTTTTGCATTGATTAAACAATCCAAAGGCATGTGGTATAAGCACTTCAATGAATATTTGAAACTGAAAGTATTTGTGTATCACCTTATTTGTCTATGCATATTCATTATGTTGAATATTTCCAATTGTTATAGTATATGTGGAACATTTGAATTTTGTTGGAACTCCTAAAGAGCTTACAAGAATAGTTGACTATTTGAAAAGTAAATTTGAAATGAAAGATCCTAGAAAAAAAATTTTTGCCTCGACTTGCAGATCGAGTACTTTTCAAATGAAATATTAGTTTATTAGTCAACATATACAAAGAAAGTCTTGAAGCACTTTCATATTGGTAAATTACATCCATTAAGTTCTTCGATGATAGTTCGTTTACTTGAAGTGAAAAATGATCTCTCCCATTTTAAAGAAGACAATAAAGAACTACTTGGTCTAAAAGCATCATATTACAGTGTTATTAGTGCATTGATGTATCTTGCAAATTACACACGACCAGATATTGCATGCATTGTTAACTTACTTGTGAGATATAGTTCTACACCAACTTAGAGACATTAGAATAAAGTCAATCATGTACTACAATAATATGGGTCTATGTTATTCCGAAGAATCGGAATCTTAATTGTTTGGATATGTAGATGTTGACTATCTTATAGACCCCAACAAAGCTCGATCTCAAATGAGGTATGTATTTATCTATGGTGGTACAACAATATCGTGGAGATCAATCAAGCAAATAATGGAAACATGTGGATTACCCTCCATTAGAGGTAATGCTACCAAGTTAATAATGTTGCATGCATTGCACAGATTAATGAATGATACATTAAGGGTTATAGAATCAAACATACATCGCCCAAGTCTTTTTACTTTCATTAACTTCAAAAGAGTGATGAAATTGCTATTTGACGAGTAAGATCAAGTAACAATTTAGTAGATCTATTCACAAATGCATTATCAACTGTAATACTCAAGAAACTCATTGGAATACGCCGACTCAAAAATCTCTATGTTGTGTTACTAGAGAAAATATAATCATGTCAACATGAAGGAGAGCTAATTGATAAGAATATCACTACGTTGTACTCTTTTTTTCCTTTATCCAGGTTTTGTCCTATTGGGTTTTACTGTCAAGGTTTTTAACAAGGCAGTTGTAGTAATCCAAAAGAATATTATACTCTTTTTCCTTCATTAGGGTTTTTCCTAATAAGGTTTTAATGAGATATATTATTGTGATCATCCAAGGGGAAGTGTTATAAAATATGAGAATTTATCGGATTATGGGAACTTGTGAATGATCATCCATATTGATATATATATCTCTTTGTAATTCAGATACCTTTAATGAAAATTCGTTATGTTCTTGTCTTTTTTTCTCCTTATTCTTTTATTTTGCAACATTAAAATAATTTTTAAAAATTATTCTAAAAAATAAGTTTTTAAAATTGTTTTAAAACACTTTCTAAAAAGTTCCAATCGTTAAGTGATTTTGAAAAAAGTTCTATTATTAATGATAATTTTTTAAAATTATTTTATGATATTTCAAAATAAATATTTGTTTGGGAATTTGGAATATTCTTAATTTGTTTTTCATGCTTTTAATTATATTTAAAAATAATTTTTATTAATAATTGAAAACATTTAAAAGGTGTTCTTTAAGAACATTCTATTTTTGTATTATCAAAAGTGTTTCCTTATATTTTTTTGTTTTGGAGAACAAAAAATTGTTTTAAAAATAATTATTAGAGAAAATCTAAATATTTCTACTTAAAATACCAAATAGGGAAAGGAAAAATAGGAAACTGATTCCATTTTTATTCTTTCTCACACTTGAATTACATACAAATTGAAACACTAAAAATTGATCTAAACCTTTTTCTTCGTTCTCTTTCAAACATAAAGAATAGAATCGCTAAAAAAAAAACCATAGAAAGCCCTCTTCAGTTCTCATTCTCTCTCTTGATTTGGATTTATATTTCCTCTTTTCAAGTTATCTCACATTTTGTTTTGAAGTAAAAAGAAAAAATTAATTCCTTGAAAAGTCACAAGCCAAAGAGGTTCAAAATTGTAAGAAGACAACGGAACCATCTTAGTTGCAATCAAATGAGGAAAATGAATCAACTTTTTTTTTTTGTAAGTATAGTCTTTATTTTCTAAATTTTTGGAATAGATATTACCTATAATTTGTAGGATAATGTTATGCAATGGTGTTATGCAATGGTGTTTGGTTAAGGTTAGGTTTGATACTTGATGTTTTTAAAAATTTGGAAATTTAGGTATTGAAACGTGACCAAGATAGTAAATTAAATATTTTTAATATTTTTAATTTTCTCTATTATTAATCATGAATATGGGAATTAGAAAACATTTCAATGTATGGGAATAGATATTACCTATAATTTGTAGGATAATGTTATGCAATGGTGTTTGGTTAATGTTAGGTTTGGTACTTGATGTTTTTAAAATTTTGGAAATTTAGGTATTGAAATGTGATCAAGATAGTAAATTATATATTTTTAATTTTTTAAATTTTCTCTATTATTAATCATGAATATAGGAATTAGATAACATTTCAAAGTATGGGAATAAATATTACCTATAATTTGTAAGATAATGTTATGCAATGGCGTTTGGTTAAGGTTAGGTTTGGTACTTGATGTTTTTAAAATTTTGGAAATTTAGGTATTGAAATGTGATCATGATCGTTAACTGATTTTCTTAATCTTATTATTTAGCCAAAAGGAAAACCGTTAACCAATTTTCTTTTAAAATAATAATAAAAAATATCTTAAACCATGTCTAAGGGTATTATTATCATTTTATTTATTTATGTTCCTATTGTTATCAAATATTAAAATGGAAACAAATAATCTTTCCATCTTTACATTTTTGGGCGCATCCAAATACAAAAATTGAAATCATCGGATTCATTCCTATTCAAGGAAAAACAGTAATGACAACAAAATATTTATTTTCATTAATCATTTCCACGTACCAAACATGGTTTAATGGTGACCTATGATGGGATATAAAATGGTTGCATGAAATTCCTTAATATGAATATGTATGGGTAAACAAATATTCAAATGTTATTGAGAAAATAAAGGGCTAATCTAAATAGATAAAAACACCAAAGAGGGGGAGTGAATTGGAGTTAAAAAAAAAATATTTTTAAACACAATAAAATTAAGCACAAGAAGCACAAATATAAAGAGACAAGGTTATAGAAGACAAACTCAAATTTATAGTGCTTCGACACTTCCTTGCCTACATCCACTCTCCTCAAGCTCCTAACCGAGTGAGGGTTCCACTTATACTTCAAGCTTCAACCAAGTTTCTAATAACTTTTTACACTTGAATTCCGACTCCAATGAGCTTTTACACAATCTCTTCAAGTCTCCACTCACTTGAAGGTTGTAACACCCAATTAATAAGTATAAATCTCTCAACCTAACTCAACAATGACTCAAATACAACTCAAGGTTAGGATGAATCACAATGGTGCACTAACTAATATGCAAATGAAGATTTAATGCACCAAGAAAAGAATGAGAGCTTTTATGGTAAGAACAAGTATGTAAACAAATAAATGCAGGTGTTCTCTTACTCAATATTAAAGTGAAGCTCTCAATTTATAGGTTTCTAACGTCGGGAGCCAAAAAACTAAAAAGGCAGTCTCGACCGGTCGAGCTAAGGGTCGACCGGTTCACTAGTCGTTGCAGTATTTAATGTTTGGCAAGTGACAATTACCCTCGATCGGGAAAGCAAATCTCTTGACTGGGAAAGAAAGGCTACTAGAAGAGAGAGAGTGTTTTTTGCCTCAATCAGACCCCGACTAGGAAGGAGTAACTAGTCGATTGGTACCCTAGCTGGTTGAGTTGAGCTGATTGGTCAATGCCTCGATCGGTTCACCATTTTTTGCCCGAAAACCTATAATTTTATGGTCTTTTTGCTTCTAGCACTTAGGCAAGGTCTTTACGTAAAATAATATGTCAATTTTGAAACATTTTGCCTAAGGTTCATTTGATAGAACTTAGATTTTGATGGAAATGTAGCTTTAAAGCTTAAACCGAGTTTTCAAAGATGCATGAAAAGATATGAAAATCCTAAGTGCACTCATGCATTCATCTTACAATGTTTCCTATGATTAAAAAGTCTTTTCAAAAGTCTTGATCTTGCGTCCATTAGGTCATTTGATGAATTTCCAAATTAATACATAAAATTCTTTATAATTCAAACCAATTAACAACTTAACCATGGTTTGTTATAATCAAAACATGATTAGGAGAACCCTTGGATTAACAATTATCTTATCATTTTATCATGTTTTATGCAATCATTTTTTTTATCACAATTTAATTTTAATTATTGGTGTTTCATGATTTTGGAATATATATTTTTATTAACTTTATATGTTGTTGAAGATAGATAATCAAAATTCAAGTTAATAGTTTTGATTTACAAAACTTAGCTCAATAGTTCTTTATAAAGGAATCGTAACCATAATTAAGTTAATGTGAAATTTTAGAGTCAAAACCATGGTTTAAGCTCAAGCGAATATTTTGATTAAGAAATCGATTTTAGTGAAGTTTTTTTGTATATCATAACTCACTTATAGTTAAGTCTACGTAAATATTTTAGTTGAGAATTTAAATCTAATTAATTTATTTATAAAAAAAATTTAATCATAGTTTAGTTTGAGTGAATTCTATGATTGAGAACTTAAGTTCAATTAAATTCTTTATAAATGAAACTTAACTTAAGTTCACGTGAATATTGTGATGAACTTGATATCAATTAAATTCTTTATAAATGAAATTTAATCATAATTAAATTCAAATAAATATTTTAATTGAGACTTAACGTAGCGTCGCCTGTTCAGATGCCACTTGTACCTCTCCCTGTTATAGACGACGCCCGCATGGTTGAACAAGAGGCTCGCATGGAGAGGTTGGAGCAGAGGATGAGAGCTATGAGAGTTGCAGAGGGTCAGACTACCTAGTATGACATAGATGGAGTGCCTGTTGCTAGCCTGCCTCCTCATATTCCTAGATTTGAGCATAAGTGAGAAGGGGACAGCAACCAGTTCTATTTAGAACTTATTTGAGGATTCCAGGTGAATGACCCACTTTTGCAAAGCTTGATGGTTCAGTAACACAAAATATCTCTGTAGCAAAAAAAGGATGTCTGTGTGGAAAACCCAGATATTCAAATCCATTTACTATGACCTAACCACCATGGAGAATTTCAACTACACACAAGGAAACCCATGATCAAATGGGCACTTTTTGAGAGGTTAAACCAAATAAAGTCTACAGGGAACCTCACAAGAGGCTGCAAGTCAGAAACAGGAGGCAACGACTGGTATTAAATAATCTCATCTTTATTCTCAAACAAAGGATAATTTGATGGCCATGATCCTCCAAGCATTCTATATACCTTTTGACATAAGCAAATCTATTTCTGAAGCACTAGAACATAATGGGGAACTGGGGAACTGGAGCTGGATAACTGTGAATTCTAATACTTTCTGATGGTGCTCTGAATTGTGTTATTAAATCTGCATGACTGAGTTCAGGCTTACAGAGCAGAAACCCATGATATAATATTAGAAAATTAGCTTTAATTTCATTGCTCTTTTGACTTTCTGCAACAAGGCATCCTCTTCGCTGTCTACTGTCCTGTTTCATCTTTGTCTAGCAACAAACTCTCAGCATCCATGCGCTCCAGAATGCGGCGTGCTTCCTCTTCTGTTGCTGCAACCACATTCCGAAGTCTAAATCCATTCTTCGTGGCCTTAGCCTCTGGGCGGACAGTGAAAGTGAAGTAGAATGTATTGGACACCTGCACAGGCATTAAGATAAAGAAATAGGGAATATGTGAACATTAAACCCACATAAAACTGCAATCTTCAACTTTATTTGAAAGTGCTAGCCAAGTGTGGCCACTTTCCTTTTTTGGGCATGATCATGAAGAACACAAATATAATGTAATGGTAAAAACAGCTCATTTGTTGTATCTACTGCAGGATCTCACCTCACTAGACCTGAGCTCCGGCCTTGTAACATGAGCGACAACTTCAATGTTGATTAGAGGCTGTTCGGGGTTCTCAAGTTGAGTGAAAAGAACACAGGATTTGAAATGCAGAAAGTCTCCAACATCAACCTGTGCCACCAAAAACATACTTGAAATTTAACAACAGATGGTTACAAGAAAAAGGGGAATACCCCATGTCTCATGATCAATTGGTGCCCATTGCATACAGTCTAAAAAATATTAGTATGACTTATTTTGAATCAGGTAAAGTTTATGATGGGGTGAAGGAATTACAGTACATACTAATTCAGCAATTAGTTTGTACTGGCCCTGGTGTTTAGCTATGCTAGCACTATGAATCTTTTGTCTGGTGTTTGATTACGAGTCACTATGGATTTTGAATGACAAATCACATAATTTTAATCTACAAAAGGTTACAGATAAAATAAAATGCTCAGCAGGAAAAAGGGGATAATTTCATGTTCCACATGCATATGATGCTAATGGCCTGGGATGAATGAAGGATGAAAGCATTGGTTATGGAGAAAAGGTAGTCGAAGAACTGGTTTCTGTTTTTTAAATTTATTCTCCCATTGTTATAGAATTTCCATTGCAAGTGAATCCATCTAAAATCAAATTAGTTGAAAAAGAAAGGAAGAAGCATGTGAGTTACTCACAGGCCTTAAGAAGTCAACATGATCAACTTCTAGAAAGCAAGGTACCATGCCAGCAAAGACATAAGCTGTCGAGAATGCCAATTCAAATGCACGGCGTATTAAAAACCCTCCAAAGATCCGACCATGGATGTTCCTTTGCTGTGGCTGGCAAATCAAGGAGTTCTCCAGGCAGGTATCCCGTAGAAGAATGCTTTCCCTGTCTGCCAAAGCTGGCATGTCACAAAAGATGCGTCCTTTAGCCAACAGTGCTTCAAGCCTATTCACATCCCCATTCTCAAAGTCTCTTCTGTCTCCTCCTCTCTTCCTTTTTCTGAGATTATTCCTTGCTTCTGCTTCTTCAAAATGCAACTTCTCTTGTTCTGTTTCTGGTGACAGCTGGTTCACTGGAACAGCTTTCTTTGTCTTACAGTCAAGAGCCACAAATATGAAGTTGGCTGTAAGAACTACTGAGTCTGAAGTATTGGAGCTCTCTGCAGAAAGTGGAAAAAGAGGCACTTAATATCAAGTGCAATTGGTAATGGCCTGTCACAATACTCTCATGCCAACAGGTATGCAGTAGAAGAAATGTTCAGAGAATTAATCTATTTGGTATTTTTGGTTGGGTTAGTGATCATACACATGGAATTGATATAGTGTATTGTTGTAAGTAACAAAGGTTCTAAATCGATAAAATGTATTAAGAAAAGATAATCAATGTCAGAGTTGATTGATACAACCAAAACAGGTTTCAGTCACAATAGGCTCAAACTTGGTATCAGTTTTGAGAACCATCTTGCACCCTCAGTGTCCTTGGTTTATGTGAAAAAGAGTAACTCACACTCATAGATGAATATTTTAAGATGCAGGTACCTATAATATGTCAAAGAATAGAACACATAATCGTGAAGAAGGAAATTGAAGACTGATTAAATAAAATCCCCCTTTGGTCAAAGAGAGAGTCATGAAGAATTTGAGATTGATGTCCAAGTGATATCTCTAAGCGATCAGGTTTTGGTACTTCATTCAGATGATCCAAGACCACATCAGAACATATTCCTGATAAAATTAGGAATTGGTCGGTTAAAGAATAGATATGCTTTTTTAAAGTGCTGTTATTCTGTTTACAGATTTAAGTATTCCTTTTTTAAAGCAAAAAGGAAAACTTTAAGTGGAAAATAACAAAGTGGTAGTAACAATACAAATCCGAACAATAAGATGGATGAAGCAAACCCGATTAACAAAATATGCTTCACAAGGAAATTCAATGATGAAATGGGACACAAATATGGTAAGGCTAAAACTGAGAACAGAGCTATGCTCACATGCTTCAACCAAATGGATGGCTTTGTATAGATTGAAATCAACACCAAACACTAAGAGACCATTACTTTATCTCCAATATTGAATATACCCTGAATGATTAGCATTGTGGCATCTTGAAAATGAAGCTCAATGTTGAACCCTTTTTACCATGTACCATCAATCTGTTCTCTGCTTTTACCTTTAGTAAGAACATGAAGTAGAGACTAAAATTATGATTTCAAAAGCACAATATGGGTATTATAAAACTTTGATTATGCATAGAACAACTTCATTCATGAGCTAAAATTGAGAATGAGTTGATGAAAAGCTACAATTGTTTGTCAACAAAACCCTCCAAGCACAGGTATCAGGTATAGACGTAAATGAAAGCAAGGGATTTGGTGGAATCAAAATACCATTTGTGGATTGAGTGACTTCAAGATGAACTTCAATGGAAGAGCGGCCAACCCAGATAACAGCGCCGGAAATTTGGAGATCATGGTCGACGCTGGGGGGCTTCTTGAGGACCATCTTGTCCACAGAAGCAGTGACAAGCAAGAGAGGCCTGGTGGTGGTGTCATCATCAGAACAGTGCTAATTTCAAGTTTCAACAAACAAACAAAGTTAGCGACAGAAATTAATAAATAAATAGATATGCTGGTAGGATGTATATATATATAAATATATATAATTGGGAAAAAAGGAAGTAAAGAAAAGAAAGGGAAGCTACCTTATCAGAAATGGTGCCAGCAAGGGCATCGAGGTCTTCAAGCAACTTGCCAATTCTGACCCTATTCCAAGGGTTCTTGTATTGCTCCCTGAGGGTGTGGTCGGAGGAGAAGTTGTAGAGGATGGAGGTGCGGCTGTGGGAGGGGGTCTTGGTGAGGAGTTGGGTTTGGGGTGGGGCGTGGAAAGGTGGGTCAAGGAGGGCTTCAAAGATTGTGGGCCTGGCGTCCCAGAGAGCGGCTGTGACTGGGGAGTTGTACATGCCTGGCCACAGACTCTGACGTTTTCTCGAGGATGGACGTAGGCTCTGGACATCAGTCTCATCTGTGTCAAATGGAGATGCAAATGTTGCAACCACCGGGATTGGAACGGTTGAGTTGGAGGCCATGGACAACTCCTGCACCCTTCACCCCTCTCCCTTCTCCCTTGAGAATTGAGAACTGATAATCAGAGTAAACCAGTTTCTTTGGTTCTTCTTTCCCCTTCAGAATTGAGAACTGATATTCAGAGTCTCTTCTGGTATGGTTGGATCATGGATTTTGGTTTTTTTCCATAAATGTGGGAGTTCCCTTCACGCTTTTTCTTTCACGCGCTACATTTTTTTTTTTTAATTCTTTTTAAAGGAAATAGCCAAATTTAAAAAACAGAAAAAAAAAAAACACTATTTGTACATATAAACCCATTAAGAAATGTAATTTATTATTATTATTATTATATATTCTCCCTTTTCCTCAATGATAAAAGAAATCTAAATCTTCACTTCACCATTATAAACGGAAAAAAAAAATCACCATTATTTGCTATGAAAAAAGAGTTCAAAAGAGATAAATAATTAATCTAGAGTTGAAAACTTGTTACCACATGACAAGATCAAAAGATTATAAGCAATGAATCTCATTTATAAAAAATTATGGCGATTTTAGTATTGTTAGTGATCAATCTAATTATGTAGAGTGAATGGTGTGGTATGTTGTGTCTGTTGAATGGGAGGAGCTACCAGGTCTGAAGATATGGGATCCTGAGAAGTTAGTCTCTATACACCTTAGCTCTGATCTAGTCTCTATACAATCTCATGTTGGGTTGTTATAAGTTCTTATTGACTACAAATGTGTTCCATTTTGGTTCATGTAGATTTTATGTAATTATAATAACGTCTTATTCATATTAAGAGAAAAGAAAAAACTAACATTCGAGACGGATTACAAATTAAGCTTTTAAAGTAAAACCTTAATCTATGTTTACAAATTCAAACCATCTCAACCCTTTTGATAAGCATCTTAGAGAGAAAAATAAAATAAAATCAAAATAAACTACACAATGATATATGAAAGTTTTGTCAAATTAAGTTGGCTTTGCATGAAATGATAACAATAACTAAGATAAAAGTATATATTGTTATAACTGAAGTAATGAATGTCATTATATTAATTATAATAAATGTTAATTAGGTATTATTTATGACTTCCATTAATACTCATTAATGAAAACATTACTATTATTTATGAGTTTCATTAATATTCATTAATGGGAATATTAATGAAAATCATTTGGATATAAAATGGCTTCCTATCCCCTGTAATATGTATCCAAGAAAAAAGTTTCTTTTAGAAATAGACAAAGAAAAAAATTTCTTTTAGAAACAGACAAAATACTGAGCGGGTGAAAACTGAAAAGGGCAATGCGAAGAGAGCTCCCACATTTATGGAAAAAAAAAAACCAACTTTATTTATAGTCCAACATATACTGCAGAAGGAAAAGAGAGCCCCAAAAAAGAAAAGTAACTACACCCCACCAAAGAAAAGGACCCTAACTACACTCTGAAAGACCCAAGAAGCTGGTTGACTCTCATCATCAATTCTCAATTCTCCACTATCGTCATCGCCAACAACAAGGGAGAAGGGAGAAGGGAGAAGAAATTGTCCATGGCTTCCAACTTCACCGCTCCAATTCCGGTGGTTGGAACAGTGGCATCTCCATTTGAGACAGAAGAGGGCGATGCCCAAAACCCACAGCCTCCACCCTCAAGAAAACCTCTGAGTCTGTGGCCAGGCATGTACCACTCCCCAGTCACAGCCGCTCTCTGGGAGACCAGGTCCAGGATCTTCGAAACCCTTCTCGACCCACCTCTCCACGCGCCTCCCCAAACCCAACTCCTCACCAAAACCCCCTCCTACAGCCGCACCTCCATCCTCTACAACTTCTCCTCCGACAAAATCCTCAGGGAGCAGTACAGAGACCCTTGGAATGAGGTCAGAATAGGGAAGTTGCTTGAAGACCTCGATGCCCTTGCTGGCACCATTTCTGTTAAGGTATCCTCCCTCCTCTCTTTTCTTTACTTCCCACCTTCTTTCTGACTTTCTGGCTCACTTCTTTGTTCTTTGTTTGTTGAAACTTGAAATTAGCACTGTTCTGATGATATACCACCACCAGGCCCCTCTTGCTTGTCACTGCTTCTGTGGACAGGATGGTGCTCAGAAGCCCATCAGCGTCAACCTTGATCTCGAAATTTCCGGCGCTGTCATCTGGGTTGGCCGCTCTTCCATTGAAGTTCAGCTTGAAGTCACTCAATCTACAAAATGGTATTTGATTCCCACCTAATCCCTTTTTATCATTTACCTCTATTTGTGCTTGGATGGTTTTTTGACAAACGTTGTAGCTTTTTCATCTACTCATTCTCATCATTTTTAGCTCATGAATGAAGTTGTTCTCTGCACAATCAAGCTTTATAATACCTATATTGTGCTTTTGAAATCATAATTTTAGTTTCAGATTCATGTTCTTACTAAAAGTAAAAGCAGAGAACAGTCCTATGCCAGTTCTAGCTCGGCCATAAAAAAATTTATAGACAGATTGATGGCACATGGTTAAAAGGGTTCAACATTTTGCTTCATTTTCAAGATGGTACAACCTAATATTCAGGGTATATTCAATAGTGGTGATAAAGTAATGGTCTCTTAGTGTTTGCTGTTGATTTCAATCCATACAGAGCCCATGCATTTGGTTGAAGTATGTGAGCATAGCTCTATTCTCAGTTTTAACCTCTTTCTGCAGAGAGCTCCAATACTTCAGACTCAGTGGCTCTTACAGCCGACTTCATATTTGTGGCCCGTGACTATAAGACAAACAAAGCTGCCCCAGTGAACCGGCTGTCACCAGAAACAGAACAAGAGAAGTTGCTTTTTGAAGAAGCAGAAGCAAGGAATAGTCTCAGAAAAAGGAAGAGGGGAGGAGAGAGAAGAGACTTTGAGAATGGGGAAGTAAATAGGCTTGAAGCACTGTTGGCTGAAGGACGCATCTTTTGTGACATGCCAGCCTTGGCAGACAGGGAGAGCATTCTTCTACGGCATACCTGCCTGGAGAACTCCTTAATTTGCCAGCCACAGCAAAGGAACATCCATGGTCGGATCTTTGGAGGGTTTTTAATG
>JBAPGN010001706.1:0-18228 GCA_037355405.1 Vitis amurensis | reverse complement strand
TGTACCCAAACTCTTCATTTGAATAACCTAAGAAGACACATTGTTTAGTCTTGCTGTTAAGCTTGGACCACTCGTCTCTAGGAACATGAACAAATGCATGCCCTGCAGCCAAACACTCTCAAGTGCTAAAAAAAACAAATTTTCTTATCTAAAGTCTTTCTAGAATATCACCCTTTAAAGGATATGATGGAGACAGATTAGTCAAATCAACGACTGTCCTCATGGCCTCACCCTAAAAAGACTTAGGCAATTTTGCATGAGAGAGCATACATATGATTCTATCACAGATGGTTCTATTCATTCTCTCAATTACACCATTTTGTTGTGGGGTCTTAGGAACCGTCTTCTCAAACCTAATGCCATGACTTCTGCAATATTGCTTAAATGGCCCTCTATATTCACCACCATTGTCTACTCTAACATATTTTAACTGCTTGCCAGTTTGCCTCTCAATCTTCACATGAAAATCTTTGAATACATCAAGTACTTGGTCTTTGGATTTCAAAGCATATGCCCACACCTTTCTTAAATGATCATCAATAAAAGTCACATAATAAAGTGCACCACCAAGAGTATTGCTTTGCATAGTAAAAACTCAGTGTGACTTAAATCAAGAATATCCAGTTTTCTACTTGAAGAAAATCTACGAAATGCAACTCTAATTTGCTTTCCAGATAGACAATGTGTACAAGGTAATAGTGATGTACCTTTGACTGGTAAAAACTTCTTTCTGGCAAGAACCTGAAGTCCCTTTTCACTTATGTGACCAAACCGCTTATGCCATAGCTCAATAGAGGCTTCATTCTCAACAATGTTCACCTCTCCCTTGATTAGTCTCATTTGGACCTGTATTTTTCACATGCGCCTCCACTCGATCGGTGAGACTAGTTTTTATTTCGTGAAATTTTGATTTTGAAAAAGTCGAAGTCGCCACTTATTTTATTTTATTTTAAAAGGAAAAATAAAACAAGAAAGAAAACCCTAAAAAAGTGACTCCATAATTTTTGGAAAAGTGTGTCTTTGAAAAACCCGAGTCTAGGTCTGGGGATCAAATTACTTATTGGGAAGGTACCTCTAGGAGGTAGCACCCCTTTAAGCCCTATAAAGGTCTCTACTGACTAAGTTGAGGGGAATGTGGCAATTAATTGGTTGATTGAGGGTATCTAGGTAGACTAAGGTGATTTCAAAAAATAGCATGCCAAACAAGATCAAATCACAATAAAGGAGAGTTAGGATACGTACCCGAACTGCTTTTCAAGCGTTATCATAAAACATCAAAGTTAGTATAGAAATATGACACACAACATGCATTTAGTCATAGCGAATCAAGCATACATCTAAGTACCTAAGGATCATATCAAGCATAAATAAGGCTCACAACAACATGCATGTTCATGGAATTCTGAAAAGTAATGATAGAGAGCATACCTGGATAACATGCATAATTTATAAGATTCCTCAAAAAAGAAAAGGTTAGAGTGGTTAGGACAAGTATATATTATATAACACATTTATTATGTCTAATATACAGTGCCAAAACCAAAAGTAAGTCAAATGACTCCAAAAGTAGATAACAAATTCAAACAAGTACTGAGCCATCAACATGCATATAGTAAAGGGATCATCACAAAAAAATTTCTAAAAAAATGTCTTGGAGTGGAATTTAATCACAAACATTTTTAGGAAGAAACTCTTATGTATCTAGAACAAGATACCAAAATCCAAACACTCATTCGAATGATAAATTGTAGCAAAGATACCCAAAAGTTCTACAAAGTCTAGATTAGATAAGAAAAAAAGTGACATGCATAAACAAATTTTTAAAAAATAATAAATGATCACATAAAATCATAAAAAAAATCACACATATTTAAAAGTGTTTATATCATATAAAAAATAAATCCAGAGTCGGATAGTACTCAAAAATATTTTTAAAACACTCAAGCTAATCAGATGTCCAGAATCCATCATGCACAGTAGGTACAACTTTGAAAAATCATATCTCCCTCAAAGAGGCATGTTTTTTTTTTTTTTTTTAATATTTTATGTGTCTAAGATCAATTTCAAGAAGCCTAGAATTGAGAAAAAAATATTGAATCAAATTTAAAAAGTTGTCTGGTATTTTATTTTTGCAAAAAGATCTCGGATGTCTAGAACTGGGTGAAAATGGAGCCCCCCTAAAGACTCATTTATATCTTCTATCCCAAAATGGCTTTATAACTCAAACAAAACTTTAAGTTCAAGTTCAAGAAGTGAGGAAAGTCATAAAAGTTTTGAAATTTTTTTAAAAATATTCCAAAGTTTCTAAAATGAATTTTAAATCTAAAGGGTCAGTGTCTGAGTGAAAACTGGTAGCAAGGAAGAGTTTCGAAAAAATTTCTTATTTAGGGGTTTCACCAATTCCCCAATTGGTATACACAAATCTAGCCTAGAATCATCCCATTTATTTGGGATCACAAGCTTTGATTTGTGTTTTATTCAAAACCAAAATTTTCATTGAAAACCAAGAAAGATGTTATTTTAAGAAAATGAGATTTGGATTCTAAGGACTCTAACTGGATTTTTAAAAAAATATATATTTTTATGAGGAAAATTTAGAGAAAAGTATTTTATTTTAAAATAAAATAAATTAATTTGAAAAAGAAAACATAACATAATAAACAAAATACCAAGCAAAACAAAAGAAAATGAAATTACAAAGTAAATTTTTTTTTTTAGTAATCAACAAAAATGATAAAGGTGAAGGTAGAGGCTGATCTTTATGATTTTCCAATGGCCTCTGAAATTGAATTTGACAAAGGATGACCAAAGTGACAAACCGAAACCTTTTAGATTTTACAAGCACTGGAACTTTAAAAACATTTAAACTTAAGACAAACTCAATCAAGAGCTAAATATTATTTGACTTTTAAAACAAAACTAACAACACATATTAACTAATATTGATGATTTTAAGTCATAAATCTAACAAGTTACAATCGACTAAACTAATCAATTAAATAAAAGAAAACAAACACATAAACTAAATAAAATCAGTCGAAACTAAAATTAACTATTTTTAAACACGAAATGATAACGTGAGGATAGATTAAGCTAATTGACTACAATTCTAAAGCATAGAATTAATAGAAAATTGAAATTAACAATCTTAAAACATGAACCAAATTGTATGATACCAATCAAACTGATTAAAATTCTAAAAAAAGCTATCAACTAAAACAGGATCAATCAAAACTAGCGTCAACAATTTTTTTTTTAAAAAAATATGAATATATCAACGCAAAATGAAATAAATTAACCAACTTGGATTCTAAAACTTATAAACTAAAAGGATGTATCATGAATTAAAATTAACAAACTTAGGATATGAAAATAATTATGAACTTCCCAACTAAGAACGAAGCAAAACTAATACTAATCAAAATTATAATTTTTAAAACTCTCATCAAGAATTATTTAAAATATATATGTATATATATATATATATATATATATATATATATATATATATATTTAAGAATTTCCACTATCTAAAAAATTATCCAAACACTTAAAAATTCTAACTTGTCCATTATCATCAAGAATTATCCAAAACTAAAAATTAAGCATAATATAACTTTTCATTAATATCCAAATTTTTGAAAATTAAAAACTTACAAAAGATTCTAACTTTTCATTAACATCACAAAATGATCTAAACCAAATAAAAATCTAATTTTTCAACTATCATCCCGAATTATCCAAGACAAATGTTTACAAAAATTAACACGAGATTAGCAATAATAATAATGATAACTGAGATAAAAGAAATATTCAAAAAACTAACAACTAATAATCCTAGCTTGATTTATATTTTATTCAAACAATCATTGACATATCTCATAAATTCATTAGATATTTTTTTTATAAGACAAACAACATGCCACTCACGTGTACTACATGCATTCATTGGAATATTTTTTTTAACAATCTCATGCCACTAACATATTCTGTAACTAGCTACATTCTCATATGGAATTTTCAAATCAACTTTTCAATTTCTTCTTATTGTTTCTTTCAAAGCCAACACGTCACCAACATACCTTTATGGATTCAAAATTTTATTTTATTCACAAATCAACATCCTACAAACATCTTACAATCTACCACATTTCACACCTTTTAAAATTCATACCATTAGTTCTTAGAGTTAAAAATATATCCATTAACGTACATCTATGTTAGACACATTCATTTCGTTCATACATAAATAAATAAACAAATCAATTAAGGCCATTATAGTGTTACACACTGATCAGCATTATTCCACTCATTCAGTTTTTGAATGCAGCCAAACATCACCCATTAACACCTCTCACTGCCACCATATTGTTTTAAATTCATTTTGATTATATATTTTTTGTAGTTCAAGAAAAGCCATATAACTCCATCATAGCCTTGCCATAATCTCCTTCTATACTCACTTGATCTTTAAAGTTCAACAAACGAAAATAAATAAATAAAAATAACAAGATTACTAACTTGTGAGTTGTTAAAAATTGATGATCCGACTTGGAGCGTGTTCAGAAGCCACAATTGATGGTGCGTGGATGTATTCTTTTTCCTTTTCTCTATGGTGCGACTGCACCTCTCTACTTGTCGTAATCGTGTGGCTGTTCTGAAAATCTTCCAATGGTACTCTCTCACTCTCGGAATCGTGCGACTGCTTGATGGTGCCCTTCTTTCTTTTCTTCCTATTCTCTTCTGATGCGTGCTGAAAGTGTATCTCGAATGGTGCGGCTAGTTGATCCCCTCTCAATGGTGCCCCTCTTTCCTTTCTTCCTCTTATCTTTTGATGCGCCCTGAAAAACGTCTCAAATGGTACAGTTGGTCAATCTTAGAGAGCTCCAGGTTTTTGTGTGAAGTCTTTCAGATGATAGTGGGCTAAGCGTGATGCAAATGGAAGTAGCAGCAGTCCCGTGATGACTTTTCCAAGCAGCATTTGTCCGCTCCTCCTATATCATTTTTCAAAATCCCATCACTTCCTTCTTTCCTTTTTTTTTTTTTTTTGTTGTCAAGCTCTTCTCAATCCTCTCATTCAGCTCATCTCTTTAGCCATGGTAATGGAAGGAACTACAACCACCGTCCTCATTTTCTTTCTTTCTTTTTAATCTTTTTTTTTTCAAACACCTCTCCTTGAACACGACCTCACACCTCGTCTTTATACACGCCAAATCAGCTTCTTTCTATTGCTAATTACTACTCAAAAAGTGTTATTTGATAGCTTTTAATTAACTCTTTTAAACACTTTTGAGTAGTAGTTATTACCTTTTAACTCAATTAACATATTAAGGAACTTTGCAATCATTTTTAATCAAATTGTGTAAGTTTTGGTGTTTTTGTTAGTAATTTGATCACCAAAGCAATCCAAGATTGAGGAGAGTTCTTTGGAATCCATGACAAAACAATGGGAAGCTCATTAACATGAAGAACCAAAGCTTTGAAGCTTTATAGTCCTTTGCCATAAGCAAATCATGAATGCAAGGAGGGAAAGCAAAGAGAGAAATCTAACATGAAGCATTCAAGAGGATAGCAACTGTCAGCCACTTTTGGAGCACTTAGTGGAGCTCAATTTATGCATACTATATGTTGTTTCGAAGCTTGGGAAGTCAGCAATCCAATGCTTCAAACGGTGCGTGATTCAGAGTTGAAATCAAGGAGTTAGAGCCATTGGAAGCCGATCACACCAAGCTAAAGGCCAATTTCACGGGTTGCGAAATCAGCCTTTGGCTGCGAAATCACAAGAGGATGGCTGCGAAATCAGCCTTTGGCTGTGAAATGGTGTCCTTCAAGTTGTAAAATTTCGCAGCCATCTTGCATGCCTACAAAATTCTCCTGAGTGCTTCCCGATATTTGCGACCGACATTTTTAGATTTTTTGCTTTAGATATTTGATGTCTAAATCCCCATTCTCTCCTTGTAATCCACCTATCATAGGATTCCTTAGTCTTTAAGCAAGAACAAAGGGTAAATAGCCTCATATATATTGTTTGTAATTCTCATTACAGATATATGTCGGGGAGCTTGTTCTTAGAGACGTATCTTTTGTATAGTTTTTGAAGGAAGTAAAATACAGAGCTTTTGCTTTGCCTTTCTTACTCAATTTGATTGTATTGTATTTATTTTTTCTTACTAGCCAAACAAGCTTTGAGGATGTTTCCTCAAAGAATGAGTGGCTAGGCTTTTAGTTCCTTGGAGCTAAGATAGCCGGGTAAGGCCCCAAATGCAAGAATTGGTAGTTTTGTTGTTTCAACTGTTAATGAAGAATCTTTTGCGAGCTTTTGGGAGGTGACTTGAAGGTAGGATTTTCTAGAATTGCCAACACTTGGTAAGCTTTTGGACTCTAAGGAGACATCCATTAGTTATCTCTTGTGAGCTTGAGAAGGGAAGTCCAAGGTTAATGATCACCTTGAATGGAAAATGCTAGGTGAGAGGCACGAGCTATTGCAAGTTGCATCAGTGAGAGGGAATTAGTGCTGAAATCCATTAAAGGGAAACATCTGTACAACACCAGTTAGAGAATTAACTATATGTTAATTCTCTAATGCGAGGAAAAGATTCAAGTGACCGGAGCTCTGTTTTTGCATGAGGAGCCTCCCCTGTGAACCTAAAACTCCAAGGAACGCTTTTCTTCATAAGTAATTTCCATTAATTTCTTTTTAGTTAGCTTAAAACAAATCCTTTTTCAACCAAAGTTTATGTTTTCTTCTTAAGCTAACCTTGAAATGAAAAAGCACCAATTTAACTTTGAATTGGTATCAGTTGTAAGTTGAAAACCCTTCCCAGTGAACGATCCTAGAGCCACTATGCTATATTAGCTAAGGCTATCCTAGTGCATGGTGATATAGGTTATAAATTTTGTTGATTACTCCCATTGAGGACCAAACTCATGATACACCATTGGGACACGAATCAATTGCCAATACTATTTATGGAAATTTTTCTTTCATAAAAACGATGCTCTCTCTCTGGATTGACTTCCCCACTTTCCAAAACATCACCATTTTGTTCCTAGACACATTTCGTTGACTCCACCAACTTCTCTTTTTAGTTCCACTACATGGCTCAATGGCTAAAAAAAAACAAACCAATCAAAAAAATAAAAAGATATAAAATAATAACAAAACAAATAAATATTTCATGATTTGGCCCAAAGGATCATCTACATGCAAATTTTTTTTATATATAATTATTTAAATAATAATAATAATAATAATGATGATGATGATGATGATGATGAAATAATATAAAATAAGCCAAAACTCACTTAATCCTAAAATCAAAATAAAATAAATAAACAAAAATACAAGTAATAGTAATGATCAAATAATATAAAATAAGTCAAAAATTCACTTAATCCTAAAATCAATCAATAAAAACAAATAAATAAAGAAAGACAAAGAAATAAATCTAAGTGAAACTAAACCTAAAAAAAAGGTCTAGATGGGCCTAGAGTGGTGCCTAATGGGCCATGTGTGGTGCTTAAATGGGCTTAAAGTGGTTCCTAATGGGACAAGTGTGCCTAAGTGGGCCTAGGGTGATGCCTAATGGGCCAAGTGTGGTGCCTAAGTGGGCCTAGGGTGGTGCCTAATGGGTCAGGTGTGTCTAATGGGCCTAGGGTGTCTAAGTGGGCCTAAGGTGGTGCCTAATGGGCCAAGTGTAGCTAAATGGGCCTAGGGTGCCTAAGTGGGCCTAGGGTGGTGCCTAATGGGCCTAAGGTGCCTAAGTGAGCCTAGAGCGCCTAATAGGCCTAAGGTGCCTAAATGGGCTTATGGTGGTGCCTAATGGGCTAAGTGTGGTGCCTAACCGGCCAAGTGTATTTAAATGGGCTTAGGGTATCTAAGTGAGCCTAAAGTGCCTAAGTGGGCCTAGGGTGGTGCCTAATGAGCCAAGTGTGGTGCTTAAATGGGCCTAAGGTGCCTAAGTGGGCTTAAGTCTAAATTAGGGCTACCAAGAGTCACAACGGGGTTTGATAAATCCCTCAACCAAAGTCTCCAAGGTGGCTTAGAAAAGATAGGCTACACAAGTAGTAATGGGCCACTAGGAAATTGCTGTAAAGTATCGAATAAATGCCTTATAGGACATGTGCTAGGAGGAGAAAATGGAGGGTCTACAAATATGCCCCTCTTCAGTGGAGATCACGAGTGTAGAGAATGTGAGTAAAAACACGAATAATGAGCGGAACGAAGTGAACTATACCGAAGAACTAAAGAAGGACCCGAAATTTTGTCCTAGCATATGACGAGAGTAAGATAAGAACACAGGGTTGTGATCACAAAATGGAAGAACTCTAGGTTGTGAGCTCAAGGTTGTACGTGGAAAAAGGATGACTTTGGGTCATAGATGAAAATCGACTCTAGGTCGAGAGCTCTGGGCTTTAAAAGAAAAAGAAATCACTTTGGGTCATAAATGAAAATCGACTTTGGGTTGAAAGCTTTGGGCTTTAAAAGAAAAAGAAATGACTCTGGGTCATAAATGAAAAACGACTTTGGGTCGAGAGCTCCAAGCTCTAAATGAAAAATAAATGACTTTAGGTCATAAATGAAAATCGACTCTAGGTCGAGAGCTCTAAGTCCTAAATGGAAAAAGAAATGACTCTAAGTCGAGAGCTCTGGGCTCTAAATGGAAAAGAAATGACTCTGGGCCATAAATGAAAAATGACTCTAGGTCAAGAGCTCTATGCTCTAAATGAAAAAGAAATTACTCTGATGAAAATCGACTCTGGGTTAAGAGATCTGGGATCTAAAAGAAAAAAAAATGACTCTATGTGGAGAGCGTTGGGCTCTAAATGGAAAAGAAATGACTCTAAGTCATAAATGATAATCGACTTTAGGTTGAAAGCTCTGGGCTCTAAATGGAAAAGAAATGACTCTGAGTCATAAATGAAAATCGACTCTAGGTCATAAAGGAAAAACAACTCTAGGTCGTGAGCTCTAGGCTCTAAATGGAAAAGAAATTACTCTAGGTCATAAATGAAAAAAGACTCTAGGTCGAGAGCTCTAGGCTCTAAATGGAAAAGAAGTGACTCTAGGTCATATATGAAAATCGACTCTGGGTTGAGAGATTTTGGCTCAAAATGAAAAATAAATGACTCTGGATCATAAATGAAAATCGACTCTAGGTCGAGAGCTCTAGGCTCTAAATGGAAAAGAAATGACTTTGGGTCATAAATGAAAATCGACTCTGGGTTGAGAGCTCCGAGCTCTAAATGAAAAAGAAATGACTCTGGGTTATAAATGAAAATTGACACTGGGTCGAGAGCACCGAGCTCTAAATGGAAAAGAAGTGAAGGCCGACTCGAAAGTGGATAGGAAGGAAATGGGCTCAAATCCGTATACTCGAAATTCTAAGGGTGGGCCTACTGAACTTTGGAGGAGAAATATGCCCTAGTATTCAGGGTGCTCGCATTGCTGAAACAACTAGTGAATCAATCATTCGTTGAAATCAGTGGATTAGAAACCAATGCCTCATGGTGAACCTCTGAAAAATCTGAATTGAAAGAACTCTTTATATCTCAAAAGCTACTCTATCAATAGATCTCAAAAGGTGCATCTCGGAGTGTGTATATCCTGGCTCATCTAAAAGTAGATCTCAAAGTGCACAAAAATTCTACTTATCTGGATTATCCAATCCGCAAGGTAACAAAGATGAAAGTAATCTATCTCATGAGCATCTAGCTAAAGGATCCACCCATGCTCCTCGGGCGAAACCTGATGCGATCCATCTCTATCTCAATAAATCCATGTAGAGAGGTCCTGATACAGTCAATCGTCGGAAACCCCATACTAGTACTCAATCTAAAACCAAGTTGACCATTGTTCCAATCTCAAGGATACTTGAAGAGAATGGGGAAATATGCCCCAGTATAAGATCCAATGTCAAAGTCATGAGGTAAATAACCAACATCAATCATCCATCCTCATACCACTGTGCAAACAAAATCTCAACAAGGAGAGAAGAATATGCCCCAGTATAATGTATGATGTCGAAGTCGTGAGGTAAACAACTAACACTAATCATCCATCCTCATACCATTGCCCAAACACAACCTCATTGAAGAGAGGGGAATATGCCCCAGTATGGATGTCTGATGCACAATAAAGAATCTGTCAAGATCATCAAACAACTCTATGACCATGAATAGGGGTAGCCATACTGTCCAACAATAACTAGGAACCTCAAAGAAAGGTGGAAATATGACCCATCTTAGGTATCTAATGCACAACAAAATGATGAATCCAATATGATCAAACAACTATCTCCAACACAAAAATCCAGCAAACATCAATATATCAAGCATGAGAGAGAAACCAAATGCTTCCAAAAGTATTTCCCATAAAAGAAAACATGGTAATGACTATACTTCAACCAATCTACATAAGTCCGTCCAAGTGAAAACTGTCAAAGATAACGTCTGATCTCGCGACCTCAGGGTGGTCTTAAGACACGGGACCACTACAAGAAAAAAACCTTTCATTGACAGTTTTTCACCATCAAAGTAGGGTATATCTGTCAAGGTATGTTACTATTTATATATGTCATCTATGCTAGTGTCAAGAAAAGTTTAAAGCTACCTTGACATTTACGTATGTCAAGGTTGTTTCTATTTCTACCAATGATCGAATCTTTGTTAGTATGACATATGTCAATGTTTCTTTCACTTTTGTCAAGGTTGGATTCAACTTATGTCAATATTTTTTTATCTTATGTCAATGTTAACTTGCTCTTCTATTAAGGTTGCTACAACAAATGTCAAGGATAAGTATAATATGTCAAGGTTTCTAGCTATTGCAATGTCAATGTTGGGCATTGGCCATCTGTCAAGGTTGCCTATGACAAATTTAATATTTTTTTAAAATAATTTTTAGTTTTAATGGAAAAGAAACTTGTTTCCAAATTAAATTTGATACATATTTAATTATGATAATAATAACTAAGTCCTAAAACAATGTAAATGAACTATTACTCAAGGGAAAAAATTATTATAGATACATTTGAATATTAAAAACACAATGGAATAAATCTTTTTCTACTTACTCTCTATTTTCTATATACAAAGGAAAAAAAAACTAATTACAAACATTCAATTAAGATAATATACAAACTTAAATTGAAAAGTACAATACTATCTTCGTAAGAGGTGGTCACTAATTCTTCATCATCTTCTTTTTTTTTTGCTATATTTCTTGAGTATCTAGTATGATAGACACACGTTAATAGAAAAAGTAAGCAACAAGTATCAAAATAGCAAATTTCAAATTATAAGGTACTTTCAATTGCAAAAATACATCAAACATATATGCAACTTGTAGATACCATATCTCTAGCATTAATTTTCAAGCACCGCCCTTTAGAAAGACCCTAAAATTGCCAATACCTCTATCTGAAACCTATGATAGAAAAAACAAACGATGTTAACAAAACGAAAAGCTCAAATTGAGAAATTAGATATCTAACTACAATCAAATATTTTTAATATTGCTCAATAACCTATCTAAAATAAATGATGCATCAAAAACAAAACAAAAATGCAGACATTAACCTTCAACAACCATATTGAAAACCTTTTCTTCAAATGTGAATACCACATCGAATGGCCCATCGGTAGCATTATCTTGCCAGTGTTGAGGTGCGATTTTGACTAATGAATTCCTTTTAAGCATTGGTAGGATGCCATTACGCTTGTAGTTGTGTTGTCGTTAAGGTTGCATTTTGTTTTAAGGTTCCAGGAAAATCAAGTAATCATCAACAAGAATTAAAAATAAAAAATAAAAAATAAAAAATAGTATTGATTTCTATACAAGAATTAAGAGCTTCCTTTAGTTTATGGTTTGTCCCAGTTTCCAATATGAACATTAACAACAAACCCCAATACAACCATATTTTGTCAATCAAAAGGGTTTAAGGTTCTGTTTAGGAACTTTACACAAATTTCAATATAAAATAAATACTCAAATGCTTTGTTAGGTCAGCAAGAAAACATGCTAAATTTTGAGTTTTAGATTCATAACCTAACAGAATGATTTGTTTTAGGCTTCGCATCACTTTCAATTAAGTTTAACACAACTATCTAGTATAATTGCAAGTTTTCAATTTCCTCCTTTGGTGGAAACCAAAAGAAACCATTTAAAAAAAAATTTCCCCCATCTTCTTGACTATCAAATAGAGGACAAGGCAAATTTACATCGTCCACAACCTTTAACATGGTTCACATTAGGTAGTCTTTCACAAAAATGCAAAAATTAATAAAACAAAAATACAAACAGAGCAATGCCTCAAACATTTATAAAATTCCTTGTTTGGATAGTGAGAAAATGTAGGCAAATATTTTTTTAAAATAATATCCTAGTCATGATCCAAATATCTTTCAACCACCACATGACCCATTTGGTTAAATAAATAAATAAATAATTCCTTCTCTTTCCCTCGCTAAGGTTTTTTTCTTAGGAAACAAACATGAAAAACCTAGAAATGGAAGAAAGAGGATACAGGTCGGGGTCTTTGCGGCAAAGATCATCGAACATGTGCTTATAAGGGGTTCCAAACTCATAGATATTTGGTTCTCTGAGGGAAGGTCCAGGGAGCTTGACGTGCGCCCTTGTCCCATAGGATGACACGTTGAATCCTTGCTTCTTGTGGAGGGAGTGAGCCTCCATGCTTCAATTTTGGTTCGACGAACACACCATGGCGTACCGGAACACACCATGGCATAGCCGACGACGAGGGATGGCATGGTGAAGATGGGAAGGTGGGAGAGAGAGAGAGAAAGAATGAATGAAAAATAGGTAAAAAAAAATGAGGGAGAGAGAGAGAAACAACTTCGATCGATAGCATCACCACTAGTGACGATTGATAGTCGTGGTATTGTTGAGATGGGTAAGGCGCATGGGTATGGAGAGAGAACGGGGAAAGAAACATGAGGGAGGAAAGAAGAAAAAAAAAGGAGAAAATGGAGAGTGGCGGTGGCAGAGAAGTGGGAGAGAAAAATGTGATCTCTTAGTGTTCTTTGAAATGAATGGTAGAGATGAGATTAAAAAATAAATGGTCAAGATTTCACCAACATTAATCTTATCACACCAAAATTTAAATTCTTTTTCTATGAGTCAACTTTATGAGAATCAATTTATGGAATATATTTATAACTTTTATAATGTCAATTTACCATAATTAATTTTATTCTTTCCTAATGTCTAAATTTGTACGAGTTAACTTAAAAATAAATTTTGAAACCTGATATTATGTCGAACAATTGATAAATCAAAATTTCAAATATCTTAATTTTCAAGATTACACAAATTTATTAGTTATTTTTAAATCAAATACAAGTTAATTACTAATTTAAAAATAATGAAAAATATTTTATGAAAAAAAAGATTATATTAATACAAACTCAAAAAAAAAAAAATCATTAACATCAATGAATAAAAAAATAGTTTATTAGTATTGATTTTATTTATATCCAGTTATAAAAAAAACCATAATATAGCAAATTTTATTTCACTAAAATTAGTGAATAAAAAATTATTTATAAAAATTTGTTCAGTGCTATTGATATATACTAAAAAATTCATTTAATCAATTTGATAAAAAAAATGAAAATTGATATTAACATTACTAAAAAATTTATTGAATAAACATTGACTTCCTTAATCAAAATTGATTATTGTCACTTCAATTTATAATACTCAGTAAGTAAATTAGATATACACATATCAAACAAATTATTATCATTTCTGCTTTTATTTAAGTACCTTGAATAAACTGACTTATAAATTATCTGTTAAGATTCTATTATATAAGTCATGAAATAATTTAACAAATTTTATATATGCCATTATTGGTTTAAACAAGTTGTATATGTTACAGTTGTTCATTTAAATAGGCAATATTGACACATATCACCTTAAGTTAAGCTAATATATGTCAACAATGACCTTTTTTCTTGTAGTGGACGTAACATAGGCCAGGGTGATAGGGCGAAAGAAACGAAGGGAAACTAGGCTCAAATACCTAAGGATCAAACCCATACCCTCATTTACAAGATATAATTGCATAGAAAAAAATCTCATGAGCCATGGACCTAAAGGTAATCAAAGGAAATGTCGATGGAGAAACAAGAGAAATGATAAGTGGTCAAACCATCAATGAAACATGTGAATGATGTGAAGAAGGTATCAAATCAGAAACGTGTATCAATATGTAGGAAATGGATAAAAGGTGGAACAAAAATCTGGATAAAGGTGATGACACACAAAAGAAGGCAATGAGAAAGTGGAAGGAATGATGATCAACACATATTAGTGCAATAAAGGAAAGTCATATCACCAATGATGGAATGGTGGGTAAGACAATGACCCGGAGACCCTAGTAAAAGGTTACTCATCTCTCATACCTAATACATATCAACTATGATCCAAGAAACATAGGATATCATAAACCTCTCATATGATCTCTCGACACTCCAAATGCATAACAAGAATGGCTCAAATAGCGAAAAAATCCTCATGGAAAACTTGCACAAACCCTCAATGATAAACCCAATAAACAACTCTCAAATAACAAAACATACTCAATGGAGTAGGATGTCAAGACAAACGTATCAATTTTTTTTCTTTTGTTTTTTAAGTTTTTTGTGTTTTTTTTTTTGTTTTTGTTTTGCATGCGCATACCCTGGTCATTAATAAGTCTTACTCCAATGAGAAACTAAAAGGAATGAATGAATTCTCTCCAATCACTAATGAATACATGAACCCTAACCCATGAGACAACCTCTCAAGCTAAAGTCTCCGAATCAATGCTAAATGATGGAATGAAAGGGGTGATACGACTGTCCTCTATGCATCAATGTGTGAAAAATCAACATTCCTAGTGAAGAGAATCTGAAGTGTAATGACTAATAGTGAAAGCCAAGATAAAGATGAAAATGTGAAAATAGTGGAATGTAACAGATGAGGTGGTGAGGTGATAATAGAAAATATGAGAAAGATAAGCCTATAAGTCCAAAGCTCATGAGACTTTCCTAGCAAAGCATAACTATACATCAAATGGCCCTAACCCGAGTGTAGAAATGATAAGTAGGGCTATAGAAAAGAAAAGGCTATAGCATACCATGTGAGGCTCAATGGGCTAGCAACAATCTAATATATCAATAAAGGCAATAAGGTGTAAGGCTAATCGAAATGATGGCCACTCATCCTGCAACCATAATCTCAAACATAATATTTCTTCAGCTGATCCACATTGGTAGGCTTTGAAAACTGGTTTCCATCTAAGTCGATCAACCATGCAGCCCCTTTTGGAGTCAACTCTTGAATAACATAAGGCCCACTCCAACTACATCTAAACTTCCCTTTGGGGTCTCCAAATAAGCCTTTGAGAATCCTCAAAACCAAATCTCCTTTCTGTAATGGTGCTTAACCCATTTCCTAAAAGCACGAGCCATCTTTCTCTGATAGGCCTGAACATGATCTAATGTTCTCAATTTCTTCTCATTTAAAAGGTTAAGCTCATCAAATCTAGATGGAGCCCACTCTGTCTCAGAAATCTACTGCTCAAGAGCTACTCTTAGTGAACCCATCTCTATCTCGACTGGCAAAACAACTTCCATACCATACACTAGATAGTAAGGTGTAGCTCTTGTAGAGGTGCGAAAAGAGGTAAGATAAGCCCACAACGCAAAAAAGAGTTTCTCTTACCAATCTTAAGAGGTTTCAACCATCTTCCTCAAAATCTTATTAATGTTCTTATTTACTGCCTCTACTATCCCATTAGTTTGTGGCCTATATGCAGAAGATCTATGATGTCAGACGCCATATTTCTACAACAAAGTGTTAACCTTAGCTCGAAAGTGTACCCCTTTGTCTTAAATTAACTCATATGGCACCCTATAACGACGGATGATGTGTGATATGATGAAACTGGCAACTCTAGCAGATGTTAACCTCGTATATGATGCAGCTTCCACCCACTTGGTGAAATAATCTATGGCAACTAGGATAAACTCATGACCATTGGAAGATTTCGATGAAATCTTCCCAATAATATCAATACCCCATACTGAAAAACGGCCATGGCAAGGTCAAAGCATGTAACTCTGATGGCGGTGCATGAATGAGATCACCATGAATTTGGCACTCTGGACATCTCTAAACAAATTGACAACAATCTATCTCTATAGTCATCCAAAAGTAACCTATCCTCATAATCTTATAGGTTAGCATGTGTCCTCCCATATGTGGACCACAAACTCTTGCATGAACATCTCTCATCACTCGATCTGTAGAGGCTCGATCTAAACATAATAAAAGCATACCATCAGCTGATCGCCTATATAGAGTCTCTCCACAAATCACAAATCTAGTGGCCAACTGCCTCAATGCCCTCCGATCCTTGGCTATGGCATTCTCTAGGTATGTGTCAAATCTAAGAAGCTGATAAATGTCGTGATACCAAGGTAGATCATCTTGGACCTCTGTATCTACAATCAGATAACAGTAAGTTGGTACAAACCTTGACTATATCAATAATGGACGTATAACCACATTAGTCGGAAAGTCCACAGAAGAAGCTAAGGTAGCTAAGACATCAGCAAACTGGTTTTGCGTTCGAGGTAGACGAGTGTATCTCAAGTCATCAAATCTCCCAACCAATAACTCTAAATAAGCATGATACAACTAAGCTTTACATCCTTAGTCTTCTAAACTCCTTAAATCTATCTGAGTACCAGATTTGAGTCACCAAATACTTCCATCTACCTAATGCCAAGCTCCAATTCAGGATCTTTAAACAAGGATACAAGCCTCATTACTCAACTATTGTGTTCGTGTGGGTATTGATCTTGAAAAACACTAAAACGAACTAACCTCAGAATATGATCACCCTGAGGGGATATCAATAAAACGCCTATCCCAAACCCTGAGTGGTTGGCTGCAGCATCAAAGTACATGCGCCAACTTGATAAGCTAGTAATAGCAATGAATTCCTCATCTGAAAAATCATCATCAATTGTTCTACCCTCAGATATCAGATTAATGAGGCTCAAGTGATCAGCGACAAAATGCTTCCCTATAATAGACTTACTGAGAAAACATACTGAATACAAACTCCGTCAAAAGTACGAGCCATCTCATCAAATTAACAGTCAATGTAGTGTTCGTTCAAACAAATACCTAACAAATTCTAGCTAAGAACATCAAAAACACATTGAATACTCAGTCATTGTAATGCCTCAATTTCCTAGCGCGGACCCAAACTAAGCCTAAGCAGGAGACGCTCATGTCATGAACATATTCTCATCTCATACTCCAGCTTATCTTTTACTCAGGATTTTTAGTAAATAACTCGTTTTTCCTGGATTCAATCAAGCCGAGCTAGCATACATCCTCAAGTCATGTCTGAAATTGACAAATACAGAAGAAGTGGATGTCACCGACGTAGGAAGGCACTAAACAGAGGGGCAGGAAAGCAAGCACTCCGTTGATATTCTCAAATGCAATTTGCGTAATCAGTTCATTCCCAAAAATTGTTGGTTAGCATTCATTCCTCAGAAAGAGCAAAGATGGGGCTCACATATGTTTGTCAAAAAATCTGCAAAAATGCTGACTATTACTGCAGAAACCTATCTCGAAAACCCATGATCTTTTTTCTCATTCCCTCGGCACAAGGCATGTCAAAGTATGTTTTGGAGTCTTATTCTTAGAGTCAACCTTTAGCCCGTTTCACTGACCATATGCCCCAACAAATTTACCAGAAGTCACTGCAACGTCGCCATTTGTCTTGGAAGTTTAAGCCTTCAAAACCTGAATTTTAATCCTCTAAAAGAATCTATTCTAGGAACGCAGTTAAGTGATCTGGTGGCTCTACCTTGGGATTTTCATAATCATATTTCAATCCACATAAACGTTCCACAATGTCTATGCATCATGTCATTGGAAACCAAAGTGGGTACGGCTCTCTAATAAAGTAGTTCCCCTGCCATTCTTTCAACCCAAAATAGAATAAACTTTGTTGAAAGGAGGTAGCGTACCCCACTCAGTTAATGAAGGTTTTGTTTTCTGCCCATATTCCTCTAGAAGCCATCCCCAAAGTTTTTATTATTTACCCGAAAAAAAATCCAATCCATTTTTTGAAAAATGGACAATTATTTTTTTGAAAAATGGTCTTTTTGTAAAAAGTTATTTTTTCCCTTGTC
>JBAPGN010001705.1:0-18323 GCA_037355405.1 Vitis amurensis | reverse complement strand
ATCGCGAGCCTCTCTTCATGTTGCTGCCACACACCGACATCTAGGCCACCTTTTCCTAATCAGCGCTCTTAGTCTTCAGAAGCAGAATAAGAGCCTCTGAATCCCCATATTCATAACTTTGATTTGCAAACCCAACAAACTATCCACCTAGTAAGCAGTCAGACCAACTGTGATACTCAGTTCTTCAGACGCACTAGCAACAGAGGAACAAAAATGGAAGAAAATGAGCCAAAACAAAAAACGAGGGAATGATAAACGAGGAATAAAGTAAAAACATGAATGTATCGAGCTTCATTTCAGGTGACATCCATGGGCTAATACAGGTGAGGAGATCTCAAGCTAGAGTTACAAAATATATGAAGAACAGAGTCCCATTAACTCCAAGCCAAACCATAAGCATAACAACAAGGTCAACATCAACAAGAAAAAAAAGAAGATCCAGAAATCAACGAAATTTAACATATAATCCAACCCAAACTGATAAGCAATGCAAAGCAAACCAAAAGGAGAAAGACATAAGAAGAATATGAATCAAAGTAAGCAAGAAACTCACCGGCCTCAAACTCACCTACAGACGCTCATTTCCTCTGTTATCTCCTCCTCCAACTGGATAAGCTCCTCTGTAATGTTGAGGTCTCACGTCCCTAGTGATCCACGTAGTTGCCAAATGGATGGACGCACGATCTCAACCAATATAGATTCCTGGTTCAGTCGTTCCTGCAAAAGACATTCGGACAGGGTGTCCGGATGCACCCTCCGATGGTTTTGTCAGCCATGGTTAGAGAGATAAATCAGTTGGCCTTTTACTAGGTATCGTAAGCTTACCTTCCTCCTTGTGTGAAGGTTCATATATATAGTGTTAGGAGCTTTGTTTCCCTCTTTAATGGGTAGGGAGATATTTTGGCTTTGTCATAATGCCTCTAGGTGGTGGCAGGGCCATCATCACCTTACGGGCGGCTGACAGAGATCATGGGAGGCGCCGCGACTGTTAGAGATCGTGGGAAGTGACTTGTCGTCACTTCATTCTTGTCTTTTCACTCTACAGGTGGCGGAACGTGGGCCGTGGCAGGTTGTTGGAATGACGTGCAAGACTTGCTTACTTCAGTCAACGATCCGGACAAAACATATCCGGATAGGATATGTTGGTCGTCCGGATGTGATATGGCGGTCGTCCGGATGTAATGTTTGTGAGTGTCGTGTGCCTCTCCTTGAGGGAGTCCGAATAGGAGAAGCGCGCCACGTGTCCTCTTGGGGAGATCCGGATGGGGGTAATCCGGATAGGAACATGTGCCACGTGTCATCGAGAAATGTGCGCCACGCGTCATCAGAGGGAGGGGTCCCTACAATGCCCCCCTTTTTAACTTGCCGATTTTGCTTGAGCAAAATGGGCGGGTTAAAAATAATTGTTTTTGAAACTGAGGTTACTTTTTTATGCTCATTGGGCCACGTGGCGAGCGGGGACGAAGAGAGAAGAGAGCATTTATGATGAGCCGCCGTCTCTGGGTATTCCCAGGCAGCGTTTCGTTTCAATGATGGTGCGGCTTTTGGGATACCGATGGTCTGTCTCACTATAAATAGCAGACTGTGCCTTCCTCTTGTACTTTTCCTACTGCATTTTTCCTTGTTAGTGCTTTTGCTTCTACCTTTTGCGTATCTTCGTTTTCGAGTGGAGCTCTAGGGTTTTCTACCGGAATTACTCGCGTCGTGACGATGACTGTACTGCGGATTTTATCCCATTTTCCAAGTTTTACACTCGGTACGTGCGCTATTCTTGTATTTTCTTCGTTTGTGTTTGCTTTGTGGTTTGTTGGGCAAGTTGCTTTGTGACTGGGAGTTGGTATTTGATTTCTAGGGCTTTTTCGGGGGGTTTTTGACTGCGTTTTGGGTTTCTGTTGCCCCCCTGTGCCATTTGTTGGCCATCGATTCTTCTTTGGGGTAGGGTTTAAGGTTGTGGGGTCGGATTGCTGTGTTTGACTATTGGCATTCTTCCATGCAGATTCTATTGTAGCCCCAGCCTAAAAAATGTCTGCGAACAAGGAAGCTACCTCATCTAGCTCGTCCGGAGATGCTCATGCTGAGAAATCTGTGGATAAGTTGAGTGTGAAGGAGTTTCGTGAGTGCTTCTGCATCCCAAACGGCGTGTTTGTGGAACTTACGGATGGAGAGGTCGTGGCGACTGAGAAGTCTGAGGACAATGTCATCCTCTTCACCAAGGAGCAATTCAACGCTGGGCTCCGATTCCCCCTCCCGTCTTTGGTCAAGGAATTTCTCCATTTCACCCAAATTCCTCCGGCGTATATTCATCCCAAACATGGTCCGGGTGCTGATGGGGTGCAGCATTCTGAGCATGCTGTTCAATCTGGACCTGTCGCTGCTAGAAGTTCTCTTTATTTATTCGATCAAGAAGGCGAAAAATGACATTTTTAGTTTTGTCGCTTGCCTTCCGTCCCTGCAGTTGGTGACTAGCCTTCCGGATTCGACCAAGGGGGCCGCCAAGGGACATGTGTTGGTCAAGGGCCTATGGGCGGGTTTGGCGGTGCATCCGGATAGGCCGTTCGCCCCCAACCAGTCATTGAAGGTCCCAGGTATAACTAAATTACTTCCTGTCTTTCCGTGGTTTGTGAGTTTAGGTCAACATTGTTAGGTGGCTGACATACTTTGCTTTCTTGGGTGCAGGCCAGGATAAAAGGGGAAAACTGGTGGAATAGGTGGAGAAGGCCTCGTTTGACCATTTGAACAGGCTTTTTGAGATTGCGGCGGCCGAGCGAAGTTGTGAAACGCTTCTCTCTGCGTAGAACCTCCGCTCGGTCACCCAGGAGCCCCAGCCGTACGTGTTGAACATACTCCCGAGGCGGCTGCCCAAAGAGGTGGTGGTTGGGGAGCATTTCGTTCTTAAAGACCTTCCATTCTACGCGGCGGTGCGGAAGGCAGATGCCTCGTCACGCAAAGCCCGTCTTAATAAGCGGGAGAAGAAAAGGCAAGAAGGGCTTTTGCGGAAGGCTCCTGGTGACAAACGGCCTGCGTCCTCTCCACCTGCTGGCGCTCCAGCAAAAAAGAAGAAGAAGAAGGTTTTAAATAAGGGGAAAGAAGTAAAACTCCCAACTCCCCCGAAGGAGTTTGTAATACCCCCTTCGACTTTTGTAAAGGAAATAACAATAAAAGAGCCAGATCACCCCGTCTTGCCCTCTATCTCAAGCGGCTCCGGACGTCTCGCGGGTCTAAACCATTCGAGGCCTTCAATGTCAATGGCTGGGCGTCTGGCTCTTCTGGCTGAGAAAGCGACTTCAATAAATCAGCCCGACTCTCCCCATCCGGATGCGGATGCAGCCGGGGCCTCTTGTGCTGCAACATTGCCTCCTTCGACACCCCCAAGGGAAGAAATGGGGGCAGAAAGTCAGGGTTTGCCTCCTTGTGAGCCAAGCCCCCTTGCCTTTGTACCAGTGAAGGGGCTAGTTACAAGGAGGTCGCGTCCAGCGCGTGACTTGAAGTCTGGCCTCATCGGGCGGCTTCAGGATCGTTTTCTGGAAACCATCGAAGTCAGCTGCTCGTCCGTCCAAGAGGATCACCCGGAGGGTAGTGAGACGAAGATGGCAGAAGAGAACCCAGCCGCCCCGGTGCTGGTCCTGGATGGGGGTTCACCCGGAGAGACCCAACCGGCTGAGAATGATGGGGCCCCGGACCCGGAGGAGGAGTCACTCTCTAATGCCTCGTCAGGGGGGAGTCCCGTTGATGATGCAGCTTGCATCTCTGCTAGCTCTTTCAGTTATGCGGAGTTGGGAGAGATGTTGAAACAGATTCCATCCGGCTCAGATGTTGCTATGCCTTCAGCAAAGATGTTCGAAGCGGCAGAAATGGTATAGTTTTACTCCTTGATTTTTCTCGCCATACTGATGTGTTTGTTACATGGTTTGTAATTTTTGCATTTCTTATTTGTGGGTTTTTCTGCAGCTGGTGAGCGGTATCCGCGGCATG
This sequence comes from Vitis amurensis, assembly GCA_037355405.1. Classification (NCBI taxonomy): domain Eukaryota; kingdom Viridiplantae; phylum Streptophyta; class Magnoliopsida; order Vitales; family Vitaceae; genus Vitis; species Vitis amurensis. Next base: position 14,351 of record JBAPGN010001705.1, on the reverse strand, counting down.
GCTCAACAACGTGATCTTCTTTCTGACCTGCTGCGGACTGCTGATTATATGAAGGCCTTCGTCTCTCAGCGCAAAAACAGTGAAGAGGAGCTGCGCTTAAGACTGGAGCAGGCCATAGCCAGTTTATCCGCTGCTCGAGAGGATAACGAGGCTCTCCAGATAGAGCTAGTTGAGGCAAAGAGCCGGGAGGAATCTGTGGACGCCCGCTTGTATGAGGCGGAGGACGAGATGGCTCAACTGAGGGGGGAGGTGAGGCAACTCCGGACAGAGGTGCCCATTGAGAAAAAGAAGAGAGAGGATTTGCAGTCGCGTTTATCAGCGCAAAAAGAAGAGCTGGAGGGTGAGTTTGCTGCGGAAAGGGAAAAACTTGAAGCGGACTACCAGTAGCAGGTAGACGAAATGTACTTCTTCGGCTACCGTTGCTGTATGAAGAAACATGGTATCAAGCGGGACGTCCCTTCGATTCCCCCGGGTGAGGAGGAGAAGCTACGCGGCAAGCCTTCCAAATGAGAGCTTTTCTTTTTGTAATTTTTTACTGCTATCTTCTCTCTGTATTTTGTAGTCCGGAGAACTCTCTATATACAACTTCACAAGTATTAATAAAACATACTTATTCAAATTGTACTTGTCTCTTTCTTTCATTAGTAATACTGCTTTAAATTAGACATATTCCATGGTCTGAGTAATGGAGTTCCGTCTAGCTTTTGTAGATGATAAGCTGATTACTACTCAAAAAGGGCTATTTGATAGCTTGTAATTAACTCTTTTAAACACTTTTGAGTAGTAGTTATTGCCTTTTAACCCAATTAACATATTAAGGACCTTTGCAATCACTTCTAATCACTTTGTGTAAGTTTTGGTGTTTTTGTTAGTAATTTGATCACCAAAGCAATCCAAGATGGAGGAGAGTTATTTGGAATCCATGGCAAAGACAATGAAAGCCTCGAAACAAAATCAGAGCTATAGATTAAAAGTCCTTGGCCATACCTACCAAGAAAATCCGAATGCAAGGAGGAGAGTAAAAGAAAGAAGAAAATCAAAATAATAGAGAAGTCATCTTTCAGCCACTTTTGTGGAGTACTTCTGAAGTCCATTTTTTCATGTTATGTGTTCGAAGATCGAGAAGTCAACATCCCATCTTCAAACGGTTCGAAATGGAGTTGAAATGAGAAAGTTAGAGCCAATGGAAGCAGATCACTCCAGCTGAAGGCCAATTTTCGCAGGCTGCGAATCAGGCTTCGCGGCGAAATCAATTTCGGAGAAACATCTTGTTCGTCACTGCGAAAGTTTAGCAGCATTTCTGTGCGCCTGCGAAATTCTCCTGAGTGCTATTCAGATATTTGCGACCGAGCGTTTTTTGATATTTTACTTCAGATATTTGTTGTCTAAATCCAATTCTCTCATTGTAATCACCAATTAGATGTTTCCTTAGATGTTAAGCAAGAATACAGGGGTAAACAACCTGATATATATTGTTTTGTAATTTTCATTTCTATCATCTCGAGGAGCTTCTCCAGGAGACCAAACTTATGTAAATTTTACACTTAGTGAAATACAGAGATATCTTCTTGCTTTCTTTTTCCCTCTACTATTTTCAATTTTCTTGGAAGCCAAACAGCCTCTGAGGATGTTTTCCCAGAGGATGAGAGGCTAAACTTATAGTTTCTTGGAGTGAAGGAGCTAGGTGAAAAGTCCAGATTAAAAGGTGGAAAGTTTCCGTGCATTAAATTCAGGTAGTTAGAGTCCATAAATGGCTTCTAAATCCAAAGTCTTTGCTTTAAAATCCCTTAGAATCACTTTGACTGGCCAATACATGGTAAGCTTCAGGTCTCTGTGGATGCTTATTGCTAGATCCATATCAGTCCATTAGTTATCATGTACGAGCCATTGGAAAGTGATTCAAGGTGATAACCCCATAGTGTCTAGCCTTAATGGTTAATGGACCTTGACTACCATTCTATTGACTTTTTATGGATTAAATCTTCATTGTCAAACCTATACCGGTTCGGGAAATAACTATAGGTTAAATCCCCAATGCAAGGAGAAAAATCCGAAATTTTCCACTTTGCATCCTGAACTTGAACCTAGCAACCTTTAGCTCCGGGAGACTTTCTTTCTTCCATTTTTACTTAGTTCTATGTGAGTTTAGTTTCAATCACCACTTTCAAAACAATTTTATTTTCTTTTAAACTTCAAGTTTATGCTAAAGGAAATCATCAGACTCAATTCTAATTTAGAGTCTGTCACTGATAGAGTGAAAACCCATCCCTGAGTTCGACCCTAGAACTGCTATACTATAGTAGCTTTGCTACGCCAGTATAAGGTCATAGGATTTATAAATATTTTTGGTTAAAAGACTCGACTGGGTATGAATCAAATGGCGCCGTTGCCGGGGATTGGTGCCACAATACAGTTGATACAAACTTTAGAGGCTACTTGTGATTTTCATCACAAGTTTGGTGAATTCATTTTTCACTAACTTCATTTCCTTTCATTTTCCTTTTGTTAAGTTTATTTTCCGTTTTCTTCCTAACTTTAACCTTTTTTCTAGTTTTCTTTTGTTTTGTTTTTGTTGTTTTTTTTATTATTACAGGTATTTGTAACTTGTGCATGCCCTATTGGATTAGGACCAAGAGGGAGATTAGTAAGGATTGAGAATCCTCAAGACACAGATTGGATATTGTGTAAACATCATGGACCCTCCACTAGAGGATCAGAATTCTCAACAAGGTCAAGGGGGTAATCCAATGCATACCTATCCATGAGGGATAGAATGCATCCACCAAGGATGAGTGCACCTCATGCATCGTGCCTCCTCTTGAGCAGTTGGTTTATAAGGCCTCATATTGTGCCCCTCCTGCCAAATTTCCATGGAATGGAGAGTGAGAATCCATATGCTCACATCAAGGAGTTTGAGGAGGTGTGTAATACCTTTAGAGAGGGAGAGCTTCAATAGATTTGATGAGACTCAAGCTGTTCCCTTTTACTTTGAAGGACAAGGCAAAAATATGCTTAATTCTTTAAGGCAAGGAGCATAAGGAATTGGGTTGATCTTCAAGCTGAATTTTTGAAGAAATATTTTCCCCACCCATAGGACTAATGGGTTGAAGAGACAAATCTCGAACTTTTCTGCAAAAGAAATGAGAAGTTCCATGAATGTTGGGAAAGGTATATGGAAGCCATCAATGCTTGTCCTCATCATGGCTTTGATACATGGCTATTGTGAGCTATTTTTATGACGGGATGTCTTCTCCATGAAGCAAATTCTTGAGACCATGTGTGGGGGAGATTTTATGAGTAAGAATCCTGAAGAAGCCATGGACTTTTTAAGTTATGTGGCTGAGGTGTCAAGAGGATGGGATGAGCCCAACTTAAGAGAGAAAGGAAAGTTTCCCTCTCAACAAACCCAAAATCCAAAGGCTGGAATGTACATGTTGAGTGAAGACGTGGACATGAAAGCTAAAGTGGCAACATTAGCAAGGAGGTTGGAAGAACTTGAGTTGAAAAGAAGCATGAAGTCCAAGCCATTTCTGATACCCAAGTCCATGTCATGCCATGCACCATTGCCAATCATGTGATCATGTGGTAGATGAGTGCCCAACCATGCCAGCCGTGAGGGAGATGTTAGGTGATCAAGTCAATGTTGTGGGGCAATTTAGGCCCAAGAATAGTGCATCTTATGGAAACACCTATAATTCAAGCTGGAGAAACCACCCAATTTTTCTTGGAAAACCAAGGCCACCTCCATACCAACCACAAAGCTAACCTAAGCCCCTCAACAAACCTCTTCAGTGGAGCAAGCCATTGTAAACCTGAGCAAAGTCAATGGGTGACTTTGTGGGTGAACAAAAGGCAATCAACTCCCAATTGCATCAAAAAATTGAAAACGTGGAGAGTTCTCAAATTAAGAGAATGGAGGGGATGCAAAATGATCTATCTCAGAAGATAGATAATATTCAGTACTCCATCTCTAGGCTTACCAACCCTAAACACAGTGAATGAGAAGGGAAAGTTCCCTCTCAACCAAGCCAAAATCCCAAGGGTGTTCATGAAGTTGAACCCAAGATGGTGAGTCTTCAAATTTGAGAGAGGTCAAAGCTTGTAATCACTTTGAGGAGTGGGAAGGAGGTTGATCAACCCTTACCTAACGTGAGGCATGATGAAGAACTCATGTCAAAGAGACCTTGATTAAAGAGAGCAATACAAGAAGAGAAGAGTGGGAAGAAAAGTGCATCCAAATCAAGCATTGAGAAGAAACCAAGGATAGTGATTAAGGAGGATATGATGAAGAAACATATGCCTCCCCCTTTTCCTCAAGCTTTACATGGAAAGAAAAGAAATCAAGAATTCATCATAAATTCTTGAAGTTCTGAGACAAGTGAAGGTGAATATACCCTTACTTGATATGATCAAGCAAGTCCTACATATGCAAAGTTTTCTAAAGGACTTGTGACTAGTCAGAAAGAGGCTACAGTGACAAAAAATGCATTCTCCTGAGCAGGTGAGTAGCTATCATGTCAGAGTAAGACCAGTTAAGTATAAAGATCCGGATGTCCCGACCATATCAGTCAACATGGAAGGGAACATGTGGAAAAGCTTGTGACCTAGAACTGGGAGAAGTGTGATTTGCTCGCATACTTGTGTATAAGCAACTGGGACTTGGAAGATCTGAAAGCCCGCAACATGAGCCCTTCTCTCTGTCGCTGATATTGGTCGGTCTATAAAATCCCAAGGTGGCGTGATGAAAGGATGTTCTAGTTCAAGTGGACAAAGAATTCTGACTTATCCTGTAGGATTTTTGTGTGCTTGATACTGATCACACTGTCAAGGAAGAAGAAATTATGTGCCTAATATGCCTAGGGAGGTGCGCTTCCCTAGCCTACCTCCAATGCTATCATTAAGATGTAGAATGGGGTGGATGCAGCTCAATGTTGGAAACATGACTGGAGATTAAATATATTCCACCTATGGTATAGAGTGCTATCTTACCGCGAAAAGAGGAAGGATTTTGAGGGGTGTGCTTGAGTCAACACTTTGGTTATGAAGAGTTCACGTAGACAAGAACTTAAGGAGAAGCTTTTGACATGAAAGCTTGGAAAGTGATTGAAGATGGGTTTCCCTGAACCCTCTGTATGTGCTGAGCATCAATGTCTCCGTTTGAGGAGACGGGAAGAGATCTTACCACTGTTCAATCAAGAAGACTCACAAGGAAGTTGCTGTGGAGGGACCCTCCAAGTTAATTTTAAGCCACTTCCTTGTGGATTGAAAGTATGCAATGACTGGGAGGAAGAAGAGAAATGTCCAGTGGTGGGTTTCCGTCAACTCTCAATAGTAGGATCAGGCGGATATGTCCCTTTTGTGGATTCCTCAGAAAAATGCAAGAAGCCAGGTTGGATGGAAAATTTCTTCTGGATCTGAAATGGATTTAAGCCCTTTGATCTGGAACGGCACCATAATCTATATGGGAGGAGGATGCAAAACCAGTGAGGCTAACCTAAGAAGCCTGAATCCTCAATGCAAGAGGTGGTGAGGAGTTGAAGTTTTTGAAGCACTTCAAGCTGGGATCATTATATCCCATTTTCAGAGCACGCTTGTGGGTGAAGTCCACCCAAGTAGTACTCAAAAGAAAAATCTGGAATTACTGTAGTTCACAGAATGAGGCAAAGGGAGGAAGTCTCCTACACTGTCTTGACCGTCAGGATGGAGGGTGTGATAAGAGAGTTAGTATGAGGTTTGAATGTTCGAGTTGCTAGGAAGGTACTTTCGCATTGCCTTTCATGGACAGAGTCCTTGAGGAGAGTCTCAAAGGACATTCTCTTTCTATGTTTTCTAGATGGTTTTCAGGGTACTTCAAATAGAAATTTGAAGTTTGGAGATCGAAAGGAAAGACAACCTTTCACTTGCTTGGTACTTTCCATTATAGGTAGAATGCCTGTTTGGTCTATGTAATTCCTGCAATTTTTTTTTTTTGTCTTTCAAGACGTATGCTAAGGTCATCATTCAGGTGATATGGTGGAAAGCTCATGGAAGTTTTCATGGATACATCACTGTAATGAAGGAAGTTCTTATGAGGAGTGTTTTGTTGGGATTAGAAGCTTGTTATCGCAAAGATGTATTGAGTAAAGAGCTAGTTAATGGGAGAATTGGCCCTTTGTGGTAAAAAGGATTGTCCTTAAGGATCATATATCTCAAAAATGCATTGAGGTAGATTAAGGTAAAGGTGGAGCTAAATGTACTTGCACCTATCAACAATGTTAAAGGAATAGGGCAATTCCTAGGACAGGCAGGTCTAAGGAGGTTTCATTGATAGGTTCTCAAAAATCTCAAAACTTTTGTGAGCTCTTGTAAAGGGATGCAAGTTTGTGTTGGGATGAAAAAATAGAAGAAAAAGGTGTTTTCCCCCAAAGAAAAGAACAAGTTTTTTTGAGAATTGAAGCAATCCTCACAACTGACCAATAGTGAGGAGCTCCAATTGGGAATTACCTTTTGAGGAATGTGTGCTTAAGTGATTTGCTAATGGGGCTGTTTTGGGCAAAGAGAAGATGGAAAAGCCGTATGTGATATTATTATGCAAGCAAACTTTTGAATGAGGCTCAAGGACTACACAACCCTGAGGACAAGAGGTGTTGGCAGTAGTTTTGCCTTGGATAAGTGTTCGTGCTTATTTGGTAGGGTCTCTATAGTTGGGTGTTCACTGACCATGTCTGCTTTGAAATCCTTGCTATTAACGCTAAGCAAGATGCCAGGCAAGATGATATGAATGGATTCTTGCTCAAGAATTCATCTCCAATCCGGGATAAAAATGAGGAGAAAATGTGGTAAGCTGACGCATATTGTCCGACTTTGTTGAATAGACATGACTCAGATGGTCTCCTTTCAATGATGAACTTCTGAGAGTCTTATGTCATCTAGATTAGCTCCAATGGTATTCTACATTGCAAATTTTTTGGTTGATGGAAAGTACAGTGATGGGTGCCAAGACAAAGAGGCATTGTATTTGCTAAGATCCATGCTATATATTGGAGGAAACTTTCTTTTCAAATATTGTGCGATCAAAATTATACAGAATGTGTTCCTGAGCAAGAGCAATAGGAATTCTTTCCCATTGCCATGATAGTGCAGTGGAGTCCCTTCTCTCAGAAAACAGACATGAAGGGTGTTGCAATCACGGGTTACATGCCACACTTTTCCAAAGATGCCCTCATGTAGGAGCTGTGATCGATGCCAAAGGCTGGGATAGCTTAACAAGAAGGAATAAATGCCTATGAACCCCATTCTATCATGTTGATCTCTTTGATGTTTGGGGCATTGATACTTCATGGACCTTTCCGCAATGCTTTTTTGGTAATTCTTATATCTGGTGGGGTGGATTATTTTCTAAATGGTGAGGATATCCCTGTAAGCACAATGATCACAGGGTGGTTTGCAATTCTCAGGAAAATTTTGACAAGATTTGGAGTGCGAAAGGCCTTATAAGTGATGGGGAACCCATTTTGCATAAACCTCTAGGGGGGGGGGGGGGGGGGGGGGGGGGGGGGGGGGGTGAAGATCTTCTAGCCAAACTTGGGTTAAACAGGTAGCACACCTTATCACCTCAAACAAGTGCGCAAGGTTGAAAGTTATGCCAACCGTGAGTTCCAAGAATAATTGATGAAGTGTAATGTGAATAGGAAGGATTGGTCTATTAAGCTCCTGGATTCCTATGGCTATAGGACGGATTATCAAGACCATCTTGGAATGTCTTCTATCGCCTTGTTTATGAAACGCGTGCATCTTTCAAAGTGGAGATTGATATAAAGCATGGTGGGGAGATCTAAAAGCTTAACATGATTTGACAGAGCCGGGTTAAAGAGATGGTTGGATTTGAATGATGGAAAGTGAGGAATGATGCATATATCATTCAAAAATGCAAAGCAAGATGAAAAAATGGCATGATCAATTGTAAATAGGAAGATTTGACCAAGGAAAAGAGTTTATGCTTTTATGACTCTTAACTTGCATCTTTTTCCAGGAAAAATTGCATCCAGGTGGACGGGTCTTTCATAATCACCAAGTGCATCCCAGTGGATGTGGATATCTTCCAAACAGTATTGACACGTTTCAGAGGTCCAATGGCATCGTCTCAAGTCCATTCATTGCCGCATTAGTGACAAGCAGAGACAAGGAGGAAATCAACTAGTATTGAGCCAAAGCCTAATGCAGAAAAGGGTAGATGGCTTGGTTTCACAAGTCATATTTTTTTGTTTAAGTTTATTAATTTAAGGAAGCTTTATTAATCTTTGATTTTAATTTTGGTTAAAAGTTTGTAAATTATGTAACTTCCTCTTTTGAATGATCTTTTGTAGGGAAGAATTGCAAAGGATATTAATGAAGGGAAGGATCTCAGAGGGCCAAAAGGAGGCTCAAGCATGAAATTTAGTGGTCTGCGAAATTTCGCAGCAAAATAGGCCTGCGAAAATGGCCAATCTGTTGCGAAATCAATTTCGGCAGGTCCTTAATGGGGCTCTTCCTGCAAATCAAGGTTTTGGCTGCGAAAATGCCTTCCGCTGCGAAATAAGTTTCGCAGATGCCCAACACCCTGCTGCGGAAATTTTCGCAGCTTTGCGAAAACACCTCTTGGCACACGAGTGCATTTCGGCACACAGTAAACCTCCATTTCGCAGGTGCGAACATGGCTGGATCCCAAAGCGTGAAATTTCTCCAATTTTTCGCAGGCCATAGCCCAATTTTCGCAGGGTGTTTTCGCAGTGTGAAACACCCCTTTGGGCACACGAGTGGCCATTTCGCAGCACGATAACCCGATTTCGAGCTGCGAATGTGCTGCGATAAAGGCCTCCTTGCGAAAAGTTGCCCTGTTGTTGCGAATCCGACCTCTCCTGCGAAACTTAAAGTGACCTTGGTATCCAATTTTTAACGGAAGAATTCCATAAATTTCTAATAAAACCGTTCATTTGAAATTTAAAATAGTACCCAGGAAGAAAGACCAAAAACAAAGCATCCCTTCCATCTGTCTTCTCTCATCTGAACCTCGGACGCGGCGCACCTCCACCCATACTCCTCCGCCCGCATGCAAGAACCCGAGGAGCTAAGTCTCGCTCCCCGTCAAGCTACACGAGGGCCTTCATCAAAGACCCTGTCCAAGCTCCACATCCGAGCCCACGAACATGCGGCCCAACCTCGAGTCAGGAAAGCACGAGAGGTCCCTCCGGTAGGCGCATGCTATAACAAGGGAAGTAGACGCTCAGCCACACCAAAGAAGAAGCCAGGTATATGAGCCAGCGTTGAATTGATTATCAGAGCCAAAAGAGCCATCTATCAGAGCCTAGCGTCTCAGCCGAGCAGCCGATTTCTAATTCTCAGATCCCTCGGATGACTTCATGAGTGCTATCAGGTCGTCCCATGCTCACCAACCGCCATAGAGGTTAATTCTAGACTGCTGGGCTCGGCCTTTCACTCTGAGCTCTGTTGTGAGTTGCCCTTTCAGACTATCAGCCACTCAGGACTCCTTCGATCTGATCAGGAGGTATCATATGGAACAATTGCTGAGCTCCAAGGGATTTCTTCTATCCCCTCTTGCAAATGGATTTTTTATCATCATGACTACAGCACCATGTAACGAGATCCTACTGCATCCACTTCACATAGACGAGACGTATGGGTATTCTGGGAGCTAGACCGATAGGCAGGCAAATTGCGCATTTCCTATGAACAGCTAGTCTAAGAGGATTATCGACATCTGGACCTAATCTTCCAGCAGATATAGGTTCGTCATTCTGTCCAGAGGTTCATCCACAGGACCAGTATCTCCAGCAGGCAGGAGCTCCCCCTGCATGTTTGTTTTCATAGATGCTCTCCGTGCGCATAATATCTTTCCACTTCAGCCTTTGGAGTGCAGGAGCGAGGAGCTTTGCTGGAGGCAATTATTCGGATATTCGAGGGATTCTTCTTTGCCTCATCATTTCATTAATGGCGCGCTCTCTGTACTTTGAAGAAAGTCATAGAAAAAGCTGCGTCAGAGCCGATGCCATTTCCTCTCGTTCCCGAGATTGTTATGTGTCAGTATTCTGAACACTTGGGCTACTCACTGAGCCTCTATTTGAGCACAAAGCGGATTTGTCGAGAGATATTTACTGCTCGAAAAATGGACGAACATGACTGATTCATGCCCAATTGGCTTGTCTCAGCTGATTCGTGTCAGCTGGTGCTCCTTGATGGGAGTGTCACTAAAATTTATACCTTTAACCCATACAACTAGGGTAGCAAATAAAAAGTACTTAGTATTAGGTGGCTTCTAGATCGTTCCTTGGAATGATTACAAGCAATCAATGGATTACTGAATTTCCAATGAATTGGTTCTTGTTTTTTTCGGTTAGCTAAGAAGTAAAACAAAACTTTGTTGGTGAGATTTAGACTTAAACTAATTAACTTTAATAGAATTTGGAATAACTTAGAAAGAATAAACAATTCCTTGAAGAATTAGGTACAGCTGGGTGAGTTCCTCCATGCTAAAATACATAGCTCCGTCAGATAGTTGTCCTTTTCCTCACGTTAGAGATACAACATATAGTTAATTCCTTAATGACTTGGTGAAGTACAGATTCATTCCTTCGAATTGGATTTTCACTTTGAATGTTCTCACGTGATACACTTGCAATGGTTTTAAGACTCATAAGCCTCAACCATTCAAGTATACCTTAACCTTGGAATTACACGTCAAAAGCTCGCCAGAGGTACTATGGGATGTCTCTAGAGTCATCAAAAGCTTACCCAGTGTTGGCTATTCTAGAAAAATCCTACCCTGAAGTCACTACAAGCGCCTCGCATGGGGATAAACTAGTGCATTTCCATGGTTGAAATTCACTTGCCTTACAAGTGTTGGCCAGGTTGACTCTCGGGTCGTTTTTAAAGTAACTAAAACATTGAAATCACTAAGGATTTCACTTTCTCTTCAGTTGCTAGCTAAAACAAGCTTGCATCTGCACTTGAACTCCGGCTACCTAAGTCTTCAAGGAATTTAGGTTTAGTTACAGTTTTGGGGAAACTCCTCAGGAGAAGGTCATAACTTAGTAATAAAATAAGAAGTGACGAGTGAAGAGGTTAAGGTGTAAGAAGGAAACATGAACTTCTTGCTTTCCCAAACTTTTCACAGAAGAATCCTCTCTGAGAAAGGCCTGCGGAGGTATATATATGAATTAATATAAACTAATTGTTACAAAGAATTAGTCTTTTATACTAATAAATAGCTAAGGAAAGTGTAATGGAGGCTTTACAAGGATATGTTTGGGATTTAGGACAAAAAAATCTAAATGAAATATCTACCAATGTCGGTAGCAATTGTCGAGTCTCAGGAAGCATTGTCGCAGGAGGAAAATGGTGTATGCGACATTTCGCAGACCCAAGAGTGGCTGCGAAAATATTTTCGCCACACAAGCTATCTTCACCAGGCTGCAAAGTTGCTTCATCTTGAGGTTACTAGCTTCCCTCTCGCGGCATAATTAGGCATTGTCAGAAGAAGAAACATCTACTGTATCAAAAAGTGTTGCCGAAACAACTTCGCAACAAAAGGGTGATTTGCGGGCAATTTGGAGTGATCGCTTTTACAGATGCAACTTCCTCATTTCAAACTCCAAATCGCATCACCGTTTTGAAGCATTGGATGTTGACTTCTGAGGCTTTGGAATGTATATTAGCAATGGCATCATTTGGACTTCAGGAAGGTGGCCTCCAAAGTGCTGCTACAGTCATCAAGAATATGCTGCATAGCTGATCTACTGCTTATTCTTCCTTGCAAATCCGGGTTTCTTTGGCGAAATGAATTCTAAGCTTTGCCCAAGATTCTGTCGATAACTCTCTCAAATATTTGACTTGCTTTGGTGATCCAAAAAATATACGTGATGGTGATCAATAATACAACAAAACACAAACTGCACAAAAGAGTAAAAAGTGCTTTCAAGGACTCTTAACATGCCCAATGTGACAGTTAAAAGGCCTAAACTAATATCTCAAGTGGTTAAAAGGATGATATAAGGCTAACTCAATAGCTCACTTTTTGAGTAGTTATCATCCCCCAACGCGAAATATTGCTATGCCTTAGGCAATGGTAGGAGAGAAAATTTGAAAATAGAATAGCAACTAATCTAAAAATTAACAAATCAGCTAAAGGAATAATTCTCATGTGGCATGAATGATCTGAATTCTCACATGATCATTAAAGAAATAGAATACGCAGAAGCTCAACAAGAGTATATCAGCTATGCTAACTGTCATCAAGGGAGTGCATTATGCAACTGAAGTTTTAAAATCAATTCATTTTCTAGAATCAAACTTAATCGTTCGCACAAAATCGTATGTGTATTGGGTTCCTTAGGCTTCCGAGAATAATATGGTCTACTAATATCACCCCAAACCTTCTCTTCAATATCTTTGCATATCTGCCCTAAATCCATAAGAAAAGAACCACCTTTCTTTTTTTTTTTTTTTTTTTTTCTTTTTTGTAGAAAAGACAGCTTGTATGGGTACCTTTCTATTGTCCATAGTTGAATGGGGGCCCATCGAAGATGATCCCACCAATTAGTTTAGGGCACAAGTCTTTAAGGATCTTTCACCACTAATCCTCGGATTTTTCCCGGACTTTTAAGGAATTGAATTTTAATACCAAACATCCATATGACTAATTACCTATTCACCTTTAATAACGATGCTTGAGTCCGGTGACTCGCAACATTAAGGCTTAGGGCACCAGGCTTTAAGATTTTCACCATAATAGCCTCAGACCTTGCTCGGGTTTTTAAGGCAAGCAAACACTTCTTTATTCAAGGCTCATTGGCCTTTGCAGGTGTTGTCAATATTTATCAAAAATGAGGGTAATGTCTAAGTTCCAAACTACCTATAGTCATAGGGGAAATAGCTTTCATGTTATAACGGGATAATCTATGTGCACAGTGTGTGTATGTTTAAGTGGAGAACTAAATTCAATGTCAATGAGAAGTTAACGAATGAACACTTAGTAAGCATAATCCTATCTAAATCTAGTAAAAACAACAGTTAATTTCTCTTGGGTTAAATTGAAATTTTTTTTTTCAAAAATTCTGAGAATAGAATATTAAAAGTAAAAAGTAAAACTTAGCAACTACTAACCAAATATGGATGGCAATACAAAAGATTAGCATACGTCCTTCTCATACCCCCCAACCGAAGCTGAACAATTGTCTGCAATGTGATTGAGGTGACTGTATTATAAGGGAGGAAAAGTGGTACCTCTTGCTGATATCAAATTCGAATAGATATGGGAAAACCAATGTTCAAGAAGAATAGAATATGGTGAGAAAAGGAAATAGGAAAATGTTAATGCTATACTTTTGAACAACGGAGATATTCAGCTTGTCTACATTTCTATTGATTCAAGGTTACATGCAACCAAAACAGAGTAAACTTGAAGATCCAGCATAGTACGGAACATACTGGGAGTTTATTTCAACAAACAAACAAAACAAAAACATAGAAATATTAGATAGATCAGATCTGATGAGTGCCGCTGGACTAGAACTAGGCAGATGGAGTCTGTGCTGCGTCTCTGTAGGTGCCACAGCTGGGGCTTCTGGCTCTGGAGGATTGGGACTCTGATGTGAGAGTGTGGCTCTGTGGAGTAGATGTGTGAAAGGCTCGTACAGCTTGGCAGATCGAAATGGAATTGGAGCCTGCCTAAGATGGCAAGCTTGTGAGCCTGTGTGGCCACATCTGCTCTTGGCGCTCTGATGGATGGCATCTCCTGAAGACAAATGCCTCTGAGAACTTAAGAGTGCTCACAGTGCACGGCACATACTCTCTATATCGGATATAGGAATTGACATCTTGGCTCTGTGATGTGGATGCTGAGTGTCAGCTGGGGCAGGTGGTGGATCTCTTGGGATGGCAGGAATGGCTAGTGTTTATAGATTCTCAGGCTCTGCCTTGAGGAAGCTCTCTCTGTGCAGCTGGCTGAGGCTGCCAGGCTGATCAACTTTGTAGGCGATCTGTTATTCGATTTATAAGAGTAAATAGGCTCACGCAACATTCGCTTCCTCGTCCACTGAGGCTCAGCAGGGTGATCCATATGCTCTAGAATTTGGCATAGCAGCCTTTGGAAATGGAGAGGGATGCATCAGGCCTTGCAAGCTGTCTTCTTGTGAACCTTCTTCGGAGCTAAGAGAAGGGCTGTGGATCAGATTATGAGGCCTAAAGAAGAATCCTTCAGCAGCATCTTGTAAAGTGCTTCCAAGAAAGGACTCCCTTCTTTGGGTCAATCTGCAATGGATAAATATAATGCCTAAATAGGTATAGTTCATAAAACATAACTGGCGCAAGCTCCCCTC
>JBAPGN010001704.1:0-18373 GCA_037355405.1 Vitis amurensis | reverse complement strand
GTGGTGGTTTGAGCGAACTTCTCAATGGCTCGCACAGAAAAACCATTTGTTCGGTTCATGGTCGGTTAGTGTCTTCCAGGCAATACCTTTTTGTTCAGCCCTGGGCGGGGCTAATAACTTCACTCAGGAGTTCTCTTTCTAGGGTTTGGTGGTCGCATATTCCCTCTCGAGGGTTTGTGGTCCTAGGTGGATCAGCTCATTCAGCAGACATGAGTGGTTTTTTTTTAAAGAGCCAACTAGGGTCTCATATCTGCGACAATCTTTGGGTAGCCGGCTTAAGTTGGGCTACCAATCTTGTTATGTTCCTCAACTAATCAATAGTTTTCAGGCTCATCCAGTATCTTCTTGATACTCCCTAGCTGGGGCTCGGGTGCAGGCTACTTGTCCATAGTTGGCGGGGGACACACGTATGCCAGCGTGGCTAGCTACCCATGTAGTCATCATGGTTGACCTTTTTGTTACGTTGCCATAAACATGGCCAATTGTTTGATGCAGAATTGTTTCATACAAGGTCTAATGGACTTTCGGAAGCATTCTAGACTACCTTTTAAGCTGTGACTTTCTCTTTCTTGATTGTGACTTTGTTTTTATACCTTTCCCTTATTCTTATTCTCCTTTTATAGGGCTTCCAAGCTATTAACTGACTAGTCAAGTACGTCAACTTTCTCCTAGGAGAGTAGTAAGTATAGGGGGCAGGACATCCAAAGATTGCATGGCATCATGGTTGGGTGGCAAACCCGTGATCGGGGCACGTGGGTGGCCCTTCCAGTATTTGCAACTAACAAAACCTATTAGAGCTTTGCTTTGGGACTTGTTTCTTGTATCAATCTTGTTGTAGCCCCTTGTTCCTCATACCAGTCTTGTCGCCACCCCTCGTTCCTTGTATTAGTCTTGTCGCAGCCCTTGGTGTCTATTGCCAATGAGTTAGGTGTGGACCATACCATTGCTCTCAAGACCACATATGTTCAGATTTCCCAGATCGACTAGTAGGGGTCCTGGGTGATCCAAGTTTTGATTTTTCGAGCATCCTACCCTAGTGGGCAACCCATGGTGGTTGTCTCTCGGGGTAAGCTTTATTTGTCCCTGGAAAATTTGATAGGTGAGATGGTGCCATTTTCTTTTGGTTAAAGGTTTATTGACTTGGTTCCGAGAACCATTACGTCTAGGGGGATCTATTTGGATCACGTAATTCTGGTTACCCTTTCAATAAAGGCTTCAGTTCTATGGTTGGGGGTGGTACCAGCCACTTGAATGGATGGGCGGACCTATGGGTGGCCACCAATTAAGCCTGATACCTCCCAGAGGTATTTTTGTCAAATTGAGGCCAAAAATGGATGAAGAGATGGACTTTCAAAATTGGGTTTTCAATGAACCTTTTAATCAAATAACCCAAAAAATAAGGCATAAATATACATAATATATAGGTCAATATGTTATAAAAAAAAAATAAGGTCATTATCAATGCAGGGGTTCCAAACCCCACCCTCACTCTCGCAATGCCATAGGAGTGGTGAACAAGAGAATATAAAGACATTCTTTATTTCACAAATTTTTCATCTTTGGGTGACAGGAGCAATAAAAGGGTGCAGTGAAGCATATTAATTCAATATTACGGTTCATAACTACCAAAATGAAATGGTTCTTTGGGTTAACTAACAGTGGACATGCCCTCATGCTAAAATTATCCTGCTATTTATTAATTTGGGTATCTTTCAAAAATATATGCATGAATCCATTATTTATAAATGGTAAAATTGTAGTGTCAATCTCTATTTAACTATATATTTGTATTTAATTTGATGTTAATTTTTATAATTATCTTAATTTTTTAAAAAAGCTCTATTTATTCTATTTCTTGTGTTAATACTTTTTTAGTTATTTAGAACCAAAGTGTAAAAAAATTAAAGACTTCCCGTAATTAACTCATCCTTGCTCTTAGTGGATTGTATTTGATATCAATTCTAGCTTAAGATCTTTAAAATATTGGATTAGGTGATGTTTTTTTTTTCTTAACTTATTCTTAATAGAACTTAAAACTAAATAGTTTTTATATGTTATTATGTAGGTTTTTGTTTTATAACATTTATTTTTATTAAGTTATTAAAGTAAAAAAATTAATATGTTAACCTTTTAAAAGCTAAATAGTTTAGGTTTCTTCCAATTCAGTCAAAAATTATATTACTAAGTCCTAAAAAAAAAAAAAAAATAAAAAAAAAAAAAAAAAAAAACACTCTCTTACTCTTTATTGAAGATTTGAGGTTGTTGTTCAATCAATCAAAACATCATAGATAAGTCTGAAAAGATTTTGATAAATGCGAGTTAGTTTTTGAAATGGTATGGGTTAGACTTAAAATTAAGCTAAAATATTTTTTAAACAATTTTTGAAAACTTGTAGTAATGCTCAAGCGCTCGCCAAAGCTCTCCAACATTAAAGCCAATGTTCAAGCACTTATTTAAGTGCTCAAGTGGTGACTAAGTTCGTTTGAGCATTTGTTTCAAAATCCACTAGATTCTAGGAGTTCGTTGTTTGAAAATTTGAAATTTTATTTTTTTTAATAAGATTTTGTTTATGATCCTTTATGTTCTTAAGCCTATGTATGCTCTACATAAATGTGTTTTAAACTTGGATGTCCTTATTTTGAAAAACCTTAATTTACTCTACCATTTCCAAAAGCTCTCAAAGATTTGTTGAACAAATTTTGGGTTGTTGGAGAAACTTGCATCACCTTAAGAGCTGAGATGAATCCATTGGAGCACTCAAGGTGCTACATCAACATGTATCATGATATGTGTTGAAGAGTAAGTTTTAAGTAGTGTTTGTTTGGGTAAAATCATGTGTTACAATCTTATATAGTAAATTATTGATTTGAAATCTTAAACCCCCTGATTTTTTATCTTCACACTTTGTGTGGAGGGTTTTCTACATAAAATTATGTCCCACTATTGTTGATTGTTTGATCTATTATTCATTCTCAAGAAATCAATTCAATTAAAATTTTTAACTCTTGTGTTAAAAATCTTTTAAAATCGCCTGGATTAACCCCCTTCACATTTTACAAGTTAGGTTTTTCAACTAATACCTTTTCTATTGTAACTTTTAATAAAAATTCTCTACTTATCCTTCTTTACAACTTGAATGTATGTACTCCTTTTAAAACAAAATAATTATGAAATTATTTTCAATATTTCAATAATTATGAAATAATTATGAATGTATGTACTTAATTCAAGATGAAGATCCAACTGTTTGTAGAATTTTCTACCAATCTTTATTAATAACAATTATTAAAATCTCTTACATTAAGGTAGCAGATGATCTTAGTCAATAAATGATATGTATAGTTGTAAAACCGCCATTGGGCCAAAAAAAACCTATCCATAGCCTACCTCTGTGCCACTGAAAAATAACTCTTTAGCTGTACTAAAACTAAATATGATAAAATTATAATAGTAATGAAATTCAAATGAATATAATAAATGCCTAATTGAAGTGTGCATGAAATTATAAATTAAAATTTTATTTCCTCTTTAATACATGATATTTCTCTTAAATTAATATAATAATTCTCTATTTAACAAAATAAAAATATTAAACATTTTATTTATTTTTTAATAATAATATGAATAAATAATGGAAATTAATGCATTTATGTTTTATATTTATATAATAATATTAAGATAAAGATAAATATTTTTAAAATTTAATATTTAAATATAATTTTAAACTTCTTCATTGTTATTTTGAATTATAATAATACATAAGTTATATATTTTGGAACATAATGTAATATTTGATTTTACAATTCAATTATGTAGAGATTATAGTCGATTGAAAAATGATTTTATTTAAAGTAGTTTTTTACCCATTTTTAATATTAAAGAAATAAAAAATAGAATAAAAAGGTTAGAAAATAACTTTTTAGAATACTTTCAACTGCTATAAAAACTTATTGTACTGATTTAGAAGTTATTTTATCCTTTTCTAATTTTAAAAAATAATTTTTTTTCATAAAAATTGTGAAGTGTTAGTTAAAAAGATTAAAAATATTTGAATTCTAAATCATAAATAGTATTTTTTTTTTTTTTTTTTTTTTTTTTGAAATCATTTTGGTTCCAATCTAGCAAAAAACCATTAAAATTCACAACACATGGATTAACTCAATAAGGCATGTCATTAAACAAATCAGCAACTCAATATGAACATGGAGATTTCACATGGAAAAAAACCCCCAAAATGGAGGTTTAATAAAATAAATAAAATTATCCCAAATCCACCATTGTAAGTGAAAAGCATGGGTCCCAGGGTCTTTTTCCCTGGACATGCTCATAAAGAGATGATTACAGAACGCATTATTTTCTTCTTATTGTTATTGGAGTCTCCCTTGACTTACTGAGGTTCTATCTTAACTCTCTTTCTCTGGCATAGTGTCAAGTACGGTCATTCATGTGTGATCACTGGGAACTAGTATTTATTCCACCACTCTCCCTTATTCAACCATTTTTAAATTTTTTATTTTTTTATAATTCTTTTATAAATAATTAAAAATCAACATTATTTTTTATTTTTAAATTATAAATAAACAAAAATTACATTAATAATTTAAAAACCATTTCGAAAAATATCCTTTTAAAAAACATGTTAATTTAAATGAATAAAATCTATTTTTTATATTTTAGAGTAAATTATTAATAATTAAACACTATTTTAATTAAAACAATATTCACTATTTTCTTTTCTTTTATACATTTAAATTTTCTCTTTTTGAAAATATGTTTAATTAGAAAATGAAAATTGAAAACATTGTTTTTTATATGAAAATAATATAAAGAATTAAATTTTATTTATTGATTATTCTTTTTTAATTTTTTCATTAGTTATTTTAATAATAAAATAAAAAATATAATATGTTCATAATTAAACAAATGAATCAATCAATTTTGTATTTTTTTTTTACTATCTTTTACATGAAAAATAATTAATATATATATATATATATATATATTACTCTTTTTAATTTTATTTTCCCTATTAGTTCTTTTTTTTTGTGTAATAAAAAATTCTAATATTCCCATAATTAACTAAGTATAGTAATGTGACATTTTGATCTATTAAAAATAAATTACTGTTCTAATTTAAATATGAGATATTATTGATAAAAAAGAAATAAGATATAATATTGTAATACTCATCCCATGTATTTTTATTTTATTTTTGATATTGTATATGTTTATTCGATTATCTATCCCACTAATGATGAATATATGAACATAAATTGGGTTCAATTTTTTCTTTTTTTTCCTTGAGTCATGACAATGAAACATGATTAACTCCTTCACATGCATACATTTCATTTTAGGTTTATGAAAATTTGTACACATGTATAAAGTATTTTACACTAATGTATCAAAGTAAATGTATAATGTTTACAATTAGTATAACAAGGAATTATCTCTCTTTGAATGAATTTAGCTGATTTAAAACTCAACGTTTGCACGTTTCTTTTGCCAAGAATGAGGACATTCCACATCAATTTTAGATTCAGAAGGGCTCTCTCTCTCTTCCTCTCTAAATTATAATATATATTTAATTAAAAAAAATAATTATTCACAATTAATTAAATGATGATCATATTACAAAAAATAATTCAATTAAGCATATCTATGTAATTTTCTATAAAATAGAAGAAATATCTCAAAATATGGTGCTTTCATACCTTAATAGATATTTATATAAAAAATAACTTATATTATATATATAATTTGTAAGTTAGATAAAAAAATAATAATAATATTTTATGAGGTGCTTTAAATATATTTACTTAAAAAATGAATTTGATAATAATAATTTTTAATCATTGATTTTCAATATTCAATTTGTTGGGCATGATTTGTCGGGAATCAATCTCCATAATCCCACCATTTCATATGTGAGTGAAAGATGAAGTGAATAGAGACAAAAAAAAAAATTGGGAAAATAGTGTAAAAATTGGGGATCATCTTCATGGTCCCATCAATTAATAGAGAGAGATAGTGTAAAAATTGGGAATCATCTCCTATTTCACAAAATAAAAAAAATATTAACACATTTGTATTTAATATTTAATATATCAAAAATAAAATAATGAAATATTAATACATTTATGTTTTATATTTAATATGATAATACTAAAGATAAAAAGAATAAAATATTTTAAAATTTTAAATTATTTAGATATAATTTTAACTTCTTCGTATTAATTTTAATTATAATAATAATAAACTTATTATATCTGTAATCCAATTATTGTATAGAGATTAAGCATTGGTTAGACAGTGATTTTAATAAGTATTTTTATTTAATATAATATTTGAAAATAATTTTTTTATATAAAAATTTTGAAGTGGTAGAAAAATAAAAAATAAAAATCTTATATCAAACAAATTCTAAATCATCAATAGTTGTTTTTTTTCTTTTTTTTTGGTTAAAAAATCAATTGGTATGAACATGGAGATTTCAAATGGAAAAAAAAAAAATCCCAAAAATGGGTGTAAAATAAAAAATAAAAATAAAAATAAAAATTCACGAATCCACCATGTAAAATGGAAAAGCGTGGGTCGCACACGTCTTTTCCCAGGATAGGACAGAACGACAAATGCTTTTCTTGTCACGCTTGATGGAGTCTCCCCTAGAATTCTCTGGGTTCTATGAAAAACTCTCTGTGTGGCATAGCTGACAAACACAGTTCATTTCATGTGGATCTCAATCTCATAATCAACTGATATAGCTGGCAAACAAGGTAGGGAGAGATGATAGAGATCTAGAGAGAGATCAGGTTTAGTACTGACATTAGTGACAACTGACAACCACGGTAGAGAGAGATGAGAGAGACAGATATCAGGTTTGAGTACAGAGTATATGAGGAGAGAGAACAGTTATTCGTGAAGGCAAGATGTTTTTATTCCAAAAGCTTCAAAGTAAATATGAATTTTATTTCAAAATCAATTGATCAAGCCAAGCAAATGACTTAGGGGGAGATCTTTTAGATTCAGGCTGGGAGAAAATACCAATTTGGAAATTTTCTTTCTCCAGATGCAGTTACACTTACAACAAGCACTCTAAGCCTTTGGGAAGCCATAAAACACCAGACGAGTTCAACAGTATACGAACTTTGATTATCAAACACCATTTAATTTCATACACATACTGCCTTGTCAATTCATCCAAAAAAGCCTTCAGATTGTTGTCGAAGATCCACCATCTTTCACAGCTTCCCTTGCCAAATCCTTCCATTTCCCAGCATTCCTTCTCAATTCTTCCCCTCTTTCTCCACGGCCCATGACGACTTTCAAGCACCTCTTGATCTCCTCGCTTTCAACTATTCCTCTCTTCGCTGTTCACTCCGAAGCCTGTCTTCCCACAAATTCACTCAATAGCTTGGCGTTGGTCCCATTGATCTGTCCATTGTGGGAATGCTACAACTGGAAACCAGAAGGCCAGGCACTCACGTTGAAGTTCCACCCACAATGTTGTAATGAACATCTCCCAAATGATGGATGTGACAAAACATCCAACTGAGGAAACCAAGCCACTATCATCCCTTTCTCCTCCAACTCTTCTCTGCAACTCAGCTTCTCTTCTTCCACTTCTCCGTTTCCGGGTGCTGATCTTATGACCCACAAGAAAGGCCTGCCGCTGTGTAGCAAAGCACGTGCAATCTTCTCCATTTGTTGCTTTGACAGAACGCAAAGTGTCCCAAACGACACATAAACGACTGATGACTTGGGCTTGGAGTTCAACCAATCGATGCAGTCACTCGGATCTTGGAAAATATCTCCTCCAAAAGAAGAATCAGATGGATCGTTGTCATCCAAGAAAGCAGATGGGACCAAAGGTCCAATTCATCAATTAACCTTATCCAGCAGCTCGTAGCGCCTCGGCCTCCAGTGCGTCGAAGGTGTTCACCAGCACTTTGGGGTTCGTCTCTTGCCTTTAGTGCCTCCATTTCCTCTTGAAATGTTGAGAGCAACGAAGCATATATGTTTGAAGAGAGTAAAAAAGACGGAAATATCACAGCTAGACAGCAGTATTGGAAGCCCCGGTAACTCAATTGGACTTGAACCCTCATTGCTGCAGTCTCCAACCACATCACCATAACCATTGAAGTAATGATAGTAAATGGTGAAAACAGTGGCGCTCTGAATCCAAAGAAGCGCCGACGGAATCTGAAGGCTACGCGCCAGTTCTGCCGCCCAGGTTAGGAGGATGGTGTGCAGTAAGCAAGTAACTGGTCGGCCTTGGTCAGCGCTCATTGCAGTGATCCGCCTGAGGGTTTCTGATCCACAACGCTTGATCTCGGACATATAGTGCTGGGCATGATCATTGGAGTACTTTAACCCATCATCATAGCCATCGGAGAAGGGGACTAGGGTTAAACCGGGGAGGGTCGGATCTTTGGGCATTCGGCGATGGGCGGAGACGGAGACGGCGAAGGTGACGTGGGCGCCGGTTCTGATCAGGCGCTTGGCCAATTGGAGGGCTGGGTTGATGTGGCCTTGCAGTGGATGTGATATAATGAGGAAGTGGTGCTCCCCCATTGCTGTGACTGAGGATTGTGTTTGTGGCCCGTGAGTTGCATGGGTGATGTATATAATGATTTGAAGGAACAATAATAATAATAATAATAATTAATAAGCTTAAATTTGCAAATTTGTTATTTTTAACTTTAATTAATCATTTTAAGCTTCAATTTGCAAATTTGTTATTTTTAACTTTAATTAATCATTTTAAGCTTCAATTTGCAAATTTATTATTTGTAACTTTAATTAATCATTTTGAGTTTCATTATTCAAAATTATTTTATTAATTTAATATAATAAATTTTATGACATTATAATATATTAATTATAGAAAATAATGTTAGTTTAATTCAAATTTCCTTAGTTTAATTTGTGCTTCTTTCTCAACTATTGATGTTAAAAATAAATTTAAATTTTATTATATTATCTCATATTCATTGGGGGTAAATTACAAAATAGTCTATTTCAATTTGGCGTTCAAACCTCTTCTCAAAACAACATCAATTTAATTATCGTTTAAAAACGCAAATAGGTCTTAATTTAATTTTTTTAAATTGAAAAATCAAAAAAATCATAGAAATTGAGTTAGAAACATGATAATGACTCCAAATTATATAGTTTAGCTTTAAGAAAATTGATTGTCAACATAATAGAATTAGTTTGATCGATGCTTATATTGGATATGAATCCAAGTTCTACCTACTCTTATTATACGGATTGTGAAAACTATTACTTGAGGAGATATAATTAATTGATTGTTTTGAGAAATTTTTGATATGACTATGTTTGATATAATTAAATTTATCATTGCTTTTTACAAAATATCTTTGATTTTTTTTTAGGAATAATAATAAAATATTAGGTATTTATTAAAAAAAAGAAAAAAGAAAAAGCTCTCACTAGTATTTCCGTATGATACATTGATAAAGATGTTGACCTTTTGCTAGAGGGGAGGTCCATAGGCTTTGTGAGTTCTATAGGTACATCAAAAATTTCTGTGGATCGACTTGGTGGCTTTACCAAATCACAATATCCCTTATTATCCCAAGTCCATTTTTAATTAAAGAATTTACATTTTTATTACAAGTCTTTGTAATTAAAGAATTACAAAGGATGATTTTGGAAACGTCAAAAACAATTGTGTGGAGAGAGTGCAAGTCTACGTTAAGGACAACTCTCACACTCGAAGTCTTACCTAAGCTTCCACGTACCACCTACTATCATTGACGATCAACCATGGTATGTGGATGGTGGTGAGTCTGGTGACGCATCATGTCATACTTCATGACACGAAAAATCTTATTGCAAAGTAGGGCTTGGTCGGTAGGGTTCGAGAGCTTGAGCACTCCAAATGATTTTTGTTTTTAATTATAAAAATAAAAAATATTATGCTTAAATTAAAAGTGACATAAATTCACATTATTTCATTTATAAAACATGATAAATATGAAAAATATTTTATTAGGATAAATGAAATAAAATTATCAATTTAAACTGAACAAACTATCATATTATTCTAATACTTATTTTTTCATATTTCTTTAAATTCTTTTTATGAAGAGTTTTAAATAATTTGTTATTTATTATTATTTTCTATATTTCTTTAATATATTATTCTTTATATAAGGAATTTTAAATAATAGATAATTACATACTATGTAACCACCCATATGATGCTTTAGAACATGTCTAGAATACGTTTACATAATTAAGAGTTTTAAAACACATCTATATAATTAAGGAACTTATATTTATATAGTGTCATAAACTTTCTTCCTTTTCTAATGTGGGATATTATAATCACCCCTCATATAGATACACTATTTTCGTTGTTTCCCATAGGATTCAAATAAACAAACGCCCTTATGGGACCAAACAAACCCCCATACCAAGGTCAGAGATTGACTTTAGTATTATTTGTAAATACCCATACCCAATTATGTAGATATTGTTTATTCTGAATTCAAAGGAATTCTTATGGTTTTAAAACACGTCTATATAATTAAGAAACTTGTATTTATATAGTATTAAGAACTTTATCTCATATCCGATGTGGGATATCACAAACACTTCTCATGTAAATATAACGTCTTTGTTGTATCCTACGAAATTGTGGGGCCAAACAAATAGGCACCCCTCATAGGGCCAAACAAACCCTCGTACCAGAGTCAGAGATCGATTCTGATATAATTTGTAATAACTCATATCCAACTATGTTGATGTTGTCTGCTTTGAATCCAAGAGCCCTCACAACTTTAAAACGCGGCTACATAATTAAGGAACCTATATGTATATAGCGTTAAAAACTCTCTCCTATGATTTCACATATTAATCACTATTACAAATTATTTTAGCATTATTAAATTTTTTTAAAAAAAATTAAATAATTTATTGTCTATTATTATTATACATTATTTTTCCCTCTATATTATTATTTTTAGTAACATGCATAACACATACATATCATTTTACTAATATGGATAGGAAAAGTCTTTAAACTGCTATGAGAGAAAGTGGGGTTCCCACCAATTCTATTAATGTACTGACAAAGTGAGAACCTTTAATAATTACTTTTAGTAACACCTGCATATCACCTGTTATTAGCCCAACCTTTACAATTGCACTTGGTGAAGGAACTCCATTGTAAATCCAATAACATCATATAGGAATCGTATGTTTAATCATGTGAAGAAATTATACCAGACGTTTATTATAGAAAGAGAACAAACCTAAGTCCATTGTCGTTTGTTAAATGAGGTATGGATCTTCAAAGGCTATAGAGGGGAGACCACCCTTTTGTAATCTCTCTGATGATGAGAACCGAGAGAAAGTGCATTTTGTTCTATTCTAAAAGATATTAAAAAATGAACAAACACTTGCCTTATATATCCTCTATGCCTTAGGGATCATTCCCTTTAAATATTTGGTCATATGTGTCTTAGGCCCATCATCTGAGACACATATGGTATCGGGCTCTACACATGAGGTGGCCCATACCTTAGAACAAAAAATAAAAAAATAAAAACGTGAATGTGAATAACTTAATCATAAACTATGCTCCATATGTGAGTTCATAGTTATTTTAACAATCTCCCACTTGGACCACATATATTACAGAACAATGTTCATGATAGTACTTTATTGAGCTCATCTTTGCTATTATATCTAAATATCCTTAAAAAATCCGATCCACTAATTATGCTAACATAGGATTAAAGTAACCTTCGTTAATCATAATTATAACTAGACCCATCAAATGATCACAACATTAACAAAATTAGCAACATGGATCAAGTATGGATGTGTAGCATGGAAGTTACATAGAATGTGATATTTAATATGTTTATTTCCAATTGGTCCTACTTTATGACTAAAAAATAGTCAAATTCCATTTTCAACACTTGATGTTAAACTGCTTCTGAAAGTCATCATTTCAATTCAGAGTATTCAAACACAAGTCTTTAAAACCAAGGTCTGTACAGATAACACAAACATAACAATACTCAAAATTTAAATACAGACTCTCTCTATACTAGTACATCATTAATATGTACAACACCCATATGTGTGACATGCTCATGATATACTTTAGGTGGCAAAACCCTTAGTGAGCGGATCCGCAATCATGGAGTTTGTGCTTATGTGTTCAATTGATACTTGAAAACTCTGAACTCTTTCTTTCACAACCAAGAACTTGATGTCAATGTGTTTGGACTTTGACAAACTTCGGTTGTTCTTAGAATATAATTTTGCGGCCTTATTATCACAGTTGATTCTCAATGGTTTCTCAATCCCATCAATGATTCGCAACTGAATGATAAAATTCCGCAGCCATATCCCATGGTTTGATGCCTCGTAGCAAGCTATGAATTTTGCCTCCATGATGGAAGAAGTAATAAGTGTTTGTTTAACACTTTTCCATGAAATTGCTTCTCCAGCCAACATGAAGATGTAGCATGAAGTGGATGTCCTATTGTTAAGACATCCTGCAAAATTGGAGTTCGAATATCCCACGATCTCTACATGACTCGATCTACGATATGTGAGAATATAATCTTTAGTTTTTTGTAAATACCGCTTAACCTGTTTTGCCTTTTTCCAGTGATCCATACCTAGGTTACTCAAATATCTGCCTAACATTCCAACAATGTACGCAATATCCGGACGCATACAAACTTGTGCATAGATGAGACTTCCTACTGTCGAGACATAGGGAAACCTCTCCATATCCTTTTTCTTAAGTTCATTTTTCGAACATTGGTGCAAACTAAATTTATCGCCTTTTGCCACAAGCATGTCTCCTGGTGCACAATTGCTTATGCCAAACCTACTTAACACCTTATCGATGTAGGACTTTTGTGATAGCCCAAGTATACCTCTTGAACGATCCCTATAGATTTGTATACCCAACACAAAAGATGCATTACCAAGATCCTTCATGTCAAATTTACTAGATAGAAATTGCTTGGTTTCATGCAAGAGTTCTACATCACTACTGGCAAGTAGAATATCATCTACATATAACACCAAGATAATGAATTTGCTCCTACTAAACTTGAGATATATGCATTGATCAACGGTGTTCTCCTTAAAACCAAATGAAGTAATCACTTGATCAAACTTTCGGTACCATTATCGGGATGTCTGCTTTAAACCATATATGGACCTTTTTAATTTGCATACAAGTTGCTTTGAATCATTAGACTCAAAGTTCTCTAGTTGCACCATGTATATTGTCTCATCAATGTTACCATTAGGAAACATAGTTTTAATGTCCATTTGATGTAGCCCTAAATCATAATGAGCCACAATTGCCATGATGATTCTAAAGGAGTCATTTGACGAAATCGGCGAAAAGGTTTCCTTATAATCAATGTTTTCCTTTTGAATGAAACCTTTTGCAACTAGGCGTGCCTTATACCTAACAATGTTGCCTTTTGAATCCCGTTTGGTCTTAAAAATTCATTTACAACCAATCGATTTTACACCTTCAGGCAACTCTACTAGGTCCCAAACACCATTGTCTTTCATTGATTTCATCTCATCCTTCATGGTTCTATCCACTTTTCAGAGTCAGAACTTTATTCGACTTGACTAACTGAAATTGGATCGTCTTCTAGACCCATGTCAAACTCATGTTCCTAGAGATATACAACATAATCATCTAAAATTATACTTTTCCTTTCTCTAGTGGATCTCCTCAGTGGCACTTGTACTTGAGGTTCTTGAGGTTGTTGAGTTACCTCTTCATGAACTTGAACTGGTTCTATAACTTGAGTAGGAGGAATCTCAGGTGTGTCTTCAATCTCTGTTATTGGTTGTACATTTTGGATAGTGTCATCAAACATAATATGACCATGTCCAGTTGTAATAATAGGAATATTAACAGATTCCTCTTCAAAGACCACCTTTCTTAATGGCTCCTTCCCACTTAACTCAACATCCTCAATAAACTTAGCATTACCCGTTTCAAAGAAGGATCTTGATGAGGGGTCATAAAACTTGAAACCTCTCGACCTTTCAGAATACCCTATAAAGTAGCTCACTGTTCTGGAGTCCAATTTATTTTCATTTGGTTTGCAAGGCCTAGCCTCAGCTGGACAACCCCAGACATGTAAATACCTAATATTAGGTTTCTTGCTAGTCCATAACTCATATGGGGCTTTGGATACTACTTTGCTTGGGACTCTGTTCAAAAATGTAAACTGCAGTTTTGACAGCTTCACCCCAAAGTGATTTTGGTAAGATGGAATGACTGATCATACTTCTTACCATATCCTTAAGAGTACGATTTCGCCTTTCTACTACACCATTTTGGCTTGGAGTCCCCGACATGGTGTACTAAGGAATGATACCACACTCCATCAAATATTTGGTGAATGGCCCTGGACGTTGTTCATCGGATCCGTCATATCTACTCTAATATTCACCTCCACGGTCTGATCTAATGGTCTTTATTTTCTTGCTTAGTTGATTCTCAACTTCAGCTTTAAAATTCTTGAACACATCCAATGACTAAGACTTCTCATGAATCAAATAAAGATAGTCATAACGTGAGTAATCGTCAATGAAAGTGATAAAATATTGTTGTCCATTCCAAGAAGGGGTAGGAAATGGACCACAAATGTCCGTATGCATCAATTCCAAGACGTCACTGGACCTGTTGGTGTCCTTTTTCCTCGTATTTGTTTGTTTAACCTTAATACACTCTATGCAGACTTGAAAGTATGAGAAATCAAGTGAATCAAGAATTCCTTCTGACATAAGCCTTTGAATACGTTGATTTGAAATATGACCCAAACGCCTGTGCCATAACATTGATGAATTCTCATTTGTTAATTTTTGCTTAATGCCATAATTACTTGAATGCAAGGTTTCATTTCCATTAGAGGCCTTTATGTTCAATTTGTATAATTTTTCTGTTAGACTACCTGTACCAATAATATTTGAATTTAGATAAATACTAACCATTCCATTTCTAAATGAACAATAATATCCACATTTGTCCAAACATGAAACAGAAATTAAATTCTGTTTAGACGACGGTACTACAAAAGTCTTTTCCAAATCCAAAGTACATCCAGAGTCTAATTGTAACCTAAAAAGACCAATAGCCTTCACTGCAACATTGTTTCCATTTCCCACATAGATGTATATTTCACCATCAATTGGCATTCGGCTCCTTAGGCAGCCCTGCATTGTGACACTTAAGTGAGTAGTTGCACTCGTATCTATCCACCAAGTGTTAATAGGCACTATAGCTAAATTAATTTATGAACAAACAAGGTTGAGAAGTGTACCTTTCTTTTCATGCCAAGCAACGTATTTGGTACATGTCTTCTTCATATAACCAACCTTCTTGCAAAAGAAACAAGTGATCTTCTTATCTTGTTTCTTCTACACCTTTTGCTTTGATGTCCTAGAAAATACAGTTTGTTTTCCTTTATTGTCCCTCTTTATTTTCTTGTTGGTACCAAATCCCTGAGATGTGGAAGCCAAGTGAGCACTTTCTATCTTCTCTTGTTTCAATCTCTCATCCTCTTGTACACACTGAGCAATAAGCACATTCAGAGTCCATTTTTTCTTTTGTGTGTTGTAACTGATCTTGAATGGACTAAATTGTGTAGGCAGATAGATCAAGACCAAGTGCACGAGTATGTCTTGTGACAACTCTAACTTTAGTGCCTTGGGTTTAGTCACAAGATTGGACATTTCCATTATGTACTCCCTTATATTCTCTTTCCCTTTGTACCTCATGGAGACAAGCTTACTAAGAATAGTGTTTGTCTCAACCTTTTCGTTTGCAGCGAATCGGTTTGCTATTTGGTCCAAGAATGTCTTGGCTCGGGTTTCCTCAGGTATTGCACCCCTTATAGCTTCTGGAATTCAGTGTTTCATTATCATTAGACTCATGCGATTTGATCGCTCCCATTTTTCCTTAGCAGCCCTTTGCTCAGCAGTGCTAGCACTAGTAAGGTCTGGAGGGCGATCCTCTCTCAATGCATAGTCCAAATCCATGCACCCGAGCACAATTATAACGTGCTCTTTCCATTTCTTGAAGTTTGTGCCATTAAGCATATAAATGTTATTCACATTAGCAGATATAGAAGATGCTGAATTCATAACAATAAAGTTCACAATGAGTCACAAAAATATCATACATATATGAATAAATAAAAATTTAACGTATATATATATGCATGTGGGCCTATTACAAGATACCTAGCACAAACATTAATATTTAGTATTTGGATAAAAAATATCAACTTGTAATTGATATCCTTTTACAAAATTAATTCATAAATATTGACAATATAACCCAAGCAATATGCCTATCTTTGGACTGACATACAACAAGTAAGGTAAACTTTATTTGTCATATATTTATGACTACTTTATTTATTATTATACTGAAATAATCTTCCTTTGGTCTGATTATTTTATACAATAATAACATGTTGAATATTTCAAAAATAAACAAAATTATATAATATAAGTTATTTTGGCAACAAATATACATAACTTATTTATTTTAAAAGTATTAAACATAAATGTAACAAGAAATGGTAAATTCCTACATCAAAATTATAATTTTATTGGTATAAAATCATAAACAAACAAAAAGGTTTCGTAGCTCAGTTAGTTGAGCGCAAGGCTCTCAATCTTGGGCTCGCGTGGGTTCGAGCCCCACAGTAGCCCTTTTTTTTAATTATTATTATTATAGTGTGTCCATTTGTTCTATTTCCAATATTGGATTAGCCACCAGGCTATGACACGTGTGCAAGGTTTTCAAATTTGTATTGTAAGCACAATAAAGAAGTCTAATGTGGCTGGTATATATATATTCGGTTGAATATATATATATATTATATGTGGGACCAGGGGGTTGATTCTAGTGCCACATCGCAGATAGGGTTGGGTGGTATTATTTTATTTATTTATTTACTACAGCCTCAAACAACCCTAAGGTCCCTGGCTACAGCGTTATCAACGGCTCCAAAACGGCGCCGGAATGATCCTCAAACATGTGATATTAAAGTCATAAAATAAAAAAATGTACAAGGCTAGAAGATCAAAGCTATAATACTAAGGAGTTGCTAGAATATCAAGAAAGCTACAATTTTTATTAGTTAAATTATGGATGCAAATAATAACTAAATTCAATTTCAATTCCCAATTTTACTTATAAGAATTTCGATAATTGATGTATTCAAATGTGTGTATTGTTTATATCTTAAAATTTATACAACCTAATAATAACTACAACAATGTTTGCTAATATGAAAACACCATCAAAGGAGCATAAATATTTTTTTGAAGATTCTCTAAAGAAATATAAAAAAAACACCCTATGCAATATTCAAAGCAATAGAGGAACACCAGAACCTAACCAATAACTAACAAGGGTTAGTGATCTAATTGATAGCATAATAGCTGCCCAATTCTCTTAGTTCTAATTTCATTTTATTGTAAGTCAACCATTTATCTGGAATACAGTTATTGATTCATTTTCCATTAATATCTCCAATGATTGGAATTAGAGGTTTTATTTTTTGTTTGATCATTTTGTTCAAGAGGATCCTTAAATCAATGCTAGGGTAATTCCATAGGTTTCAATCTAGCCATTGAGTATTAGTGGTTTGCTCTCAAAGAGAGATTGATTCCCAACAACCCTACTAATAAAGGGCTTAATAGTAACAAAAAAAAAAAAAAACGTACGGTATTCCAAAAAAATAAAAAATTATACAAAGTTGATGATCACGTCAAAAGAATGAAGTTGCAAATAGGAATAAGTAAATTCAAGTATATCCACATGAATGACTCGAAATCAATCTCAAATTATTTTGATAAGGTGTAAATAATTGGAAACCATATGTTAGAAGTTTGATGATCAAAGAATAGTAAAGAAAGTTATGTGATATTTCATGTAAAATTTGAATATGTTGTTGTTATGATTGAAGAAGAAAAGTACAATTGTAAATATAGTAAGAAGTTTGGGATATCATGGTTGTTACTCATAACAGTATTTCTATTGAGATATATATATATATTATATATCCAAATTTGAGAGAATGGTGAATGAAAAAGATGAATATTCTCCAAATTTGCATTAAACTAAGTTATTCAAGCTTTAATCTAGGTAAAAGGACCCTAGAATCTAAGGTAGTAAGAAAAATATTGAGATCTCTCCTTTTGAGATTTAGGCTTAAGTTTATCACTAAAGAAAAAAAAACAAGAATGTAAATACCTTGAGAGTGGATGAGCTAGTCAAATCCTTCTATCTTCAAAGAAGTCAAAAGAGTCCCGTCTAAAAGCT
>JBAPGN010001703.1:0-18402 GCA_037355405.1 Vitis amurensis | reverse complement strand
AAGGTGCTATAAATAGTAACTCGTTGATGAGTGCATCAATCTTTGCTCCATAAGGTTTGAGCCTCTCTATCTCTCTTCTATTTATCTCCTGATCAAGTTTTTCCTGGTGGACATTTACACTTAGAACATGAAGGGTGAAGTAATAAGAAATTTCTAGTAGTATTTCTTTGAAGAAAGAAATTTACCTTTATAGGAATTGTAATTCAAGCTACAAAAGATAATTCCACAAGTATTTATTTGGACTATAGTTTGGCTTTAATTTTTTCATTGGTATCAATATCATATTTGTTTGTTTCGTCTCCATTTTAATTTATTTGAAATAAATGGATATTTCATTTTCATTAATTGATTTTTTTTTTTTAATAATAATAATAATATAAATAATTAGTTGAATTCATGTTCAATCCAAAATGTGGCCCTAAGCATTCAAACACAAGAAATGACATTGCTGGAAGTGCAACGTTTTAATCCAAAAATGCAAAGCCTAAGAAACATATAACAAATTAAATGGCATGCCTAGAATAAGTTTTTAGCCTAGGGCTAGCTACTCATTAAAAGATTTTGGGAATAGGTTCTTGAAATTTATGGATTGTTTTTTAACATACAATTTTTCATTTGAATATTAATGTTTTAATGTGATTGTTTTTGTTCAATTTTTTTTAAAATAAAAAATAAATTATTTATAATGTTCTAGTTCACATTTAGTGAGAGATGATTATAAGCATTGCGAAATTTTCGATCTCATTATGTTAACAAGAATATCATAAGCCAATTTGAAATTGAGAAATGTATGCTAATATCATACTCTGTGTAATAAACGTAGTGAAATGGCCACCAAGAACCTTGTTACTGATTTGACAAAAGGAGAAAAATTAGGTGGCAATAATCATGATATGCGGCATAGAAAAATACAATACTTGTTAAATGAACAAGAGGTCTTAGAGACCTTAGCTATTGCCATAATCCAACCCAAAGAAGGGATTCAACACAACACCACTGTGATATAAAAGATTATACTTCATAGGATAAAATAAAATAAAAAAATCGTTGTGCATGTTTTACTATGTTGAGTAGCATGCATAATGACTTAATAGGGAAGTTTGAGAATTTTCCTATTGCTCAGAACATGTTGAATACGCTCAAGATTACCTATGCTTTGACATTTGCAACTAGGTTGCGAGCACTCGATCACTTAAAGTTTGAGCAATATGTCATGGACCCAAACACAACATGGTTGAACATTTGAGGACAATGTTAACCCTAATTCATGATGACTTGAATGCAATCAGTAATAACTTAACCAATGAGCAACAAGTCATAGTTTTTATCCACTCTTTGCCTAAATCATGAGGGTAAATGAAACTTGTGCTCATGCATAACAACTTTTACCAAGATTTCTCACCACATTGAGTTGGAAGCAAAGTTCTTAGGGGTACCACACACCATACTTGTTCGGCATCGTAAGGGCCACAATTGGCTATAAAGCTAGAATAAGGATAAGGAAAATGGGTGGTACATTTTGGAAATTTGGGGCAAAGAAGGAAATTAAAAAAAAAAAATGACTAGAGGTAAGCATGGGAAAAATAAGATAAATGCCAAAATGAAATGCTTACAATTGTTAAATTGTTACTTGTTTTGCTCATTAATGCATTAATCCAAAGAAGGTATACACAAATCCTAACTCTTCCTTTTTCGTATGTTTGTACACATGTATTAGCTGTTCATTCTCTTCTTGGGTGGATTGTAGACTTAGGAGCAACAAAACATGTAGCAAGGGATCGAGTGGGATTCATAGATTGTAGAAGGGCACTTGTTGGAAAACACTATGTTATTGTGGGTAATGGATCAAGGGAAGATGTTTTAGGGGTTGGAACATACCTACTCAAATTATGCTTAGGGCATACATTACTCCATGATGTGTTATATGTACCTAGTGTCCATTATAATGTAATCTATCTTCAGTAATAGCCTATTGAATTGGTTTCAAATTCCATTTTGTTAGGTCAAAGAATGAATGATCTATTTAAATAAAACCCTATATGGACAAGGTTTTTGTCTAATCAATTATTTATGTTGGATTTAGATTCTTCATCTTCTTATGTGGCATGTGATAATACTATTGATTCTTTGAATTGGCATGCTAGATTAGGACTTATAAGTAAAGAAAGAATGGCTAGAGTAGTTAGAGAAGACCTTTTGGGGTCAAATCAGAAAGAGAGGAATTTAAAGATTCTTCGAATTGATAGAGGTTGTGAATGCTTGTCACATTAGTTTCAGAAACTGTGAGGAGAAAGGGATACATAGGTAATAAACAATTCCTAGCACTTCATAACAAAATGGTGTAGCGGAAAGAAGGAATCATAGTTTACTAGATATGGTTAGGTCAATGATGGTGCAAGCTAACCCCCCAATATCTTTTTTAGGGGATGCAATTTTAACTATTGCCTACATCCTTAATCGAGTGCCTTCTAAGTTTGTCCATTACAATTCATATGACTATGGAATGGTTGCAAACCCAATTTGGAGGAATTTGAGACTTGGGGTTGTACAGTTATGTTCATAACATTTCAAGATATGGAAGTTTAGCTAAAGCAAATAAATATGTCTTATAAGATACTTAATTGACTAATCAAAGGGTTATGTCATGTTGGTGAACATCTTAATAAAGTTGGACGCGTCATTTTTCACATGTGGTTCCATCGATGGTGAGACTCGTTTTTTATTTGTGAAATTTTGATTTTTATAAAAAATTGGAGTTGCCACTTATTTTTATTGTATTTTTAAAGGGAAAACAAAATAAGAAAGAAAACCCTAAGTGTGACTCCTTAAAAAAGAAAAACAAGTCTCAGAAACCTGAGTCTAGTTTCGGGGATAAGGTTACTGTATTAGGGGAAGAAATGATAAGTCGTAGCACCCTTTAAGCCTATAGTAAGGTACTCTATAACTAAGTAAGGTAACTATGAACAATTGATTGATTAATCTAGGGATACTAAGAATTAAGAATCGTAATAATAAAGAATGAATAAGCGAGATAGATTTAGGGTGTACCTTAGCTACAAGCTCAGTGCTATCATGATAGACAAGGTTAGTGCTCAATGATAAGCATAAAATATCTCATGTATATCTCAAAGCAAAACTAAATTAATTATTTATTCAATAAACAAGGTAACCAAAATCAATTAACAAAGGAATACACCATGTATGTAGGGTGGTCTCACCACTAACCATTTAGTTTTGCATGTATTATTAATAAATTCATTATTTAAGAATTATAAATTTATTTTGCTAAGGACTAGCAATTGTCCGTTGGGGGAGTGAATTAAATACTCAAAAGTGTATTATGATAGCTTTGGTATTATCTTTTAACACTTTTGAGTTAGTAGTTATTGCCTTTTAACTCCAATTAACATATTATAAGGACTTTGCAAGCAATTCTAAATCAATTTGTGTTAAGTTTTGGTGTTTTTGATAGCATTTGAATCACCAAAGCAATCGAGATTGAGGAGAGTTATGTGGAATCTTGGGCAAAGCTTGATCAGAACATGAAGACCAAGATTTGAAGTGACTTTGCATAAGTAAATCGGAATGCAAGGAGAAGAAGCAAAGAGAATCTGCAGCCATAAAGCAATTCTTGATGACAGTCATGTCGGCCACTTTTGGAGACTTTTTGAAGCCAATATTATGCATGCTATATGTCGTTTCGAAGTCAGTGAAAGTCCAAAAATCCAATGCTTCAAATGGTAACAATTCGGGAGTTGAAATGAAG
Organism: Vitis amurensis; assembly: GCA_037355405.1. NCBI lineage: Eukaryota > Viridiplantae > Streptophyta > Magnoliopsida > Vitales > Vitaceae > Vitis > Vitis amurensis. Next base: position 14,636 of record JBAPGN010001703.1, on the reverse strand, counting down.
GAAGTTACAGCATTGCAAGTCAATCACTCTATGCTAAGGAAGCATTTTGCAAAGTGTTGCGAAATCACCTTTTGTTGGAAATGATTTCGCACTTTTTGCACAGGCTGTGGGAATTCCTCCTAAGTTTCCCGATATATGTGACACGTTTGGAAGCTGAGCACTCAAGATGAAAGCCGCTTCGCACGCTGCGAGATTAGCCTTTTTGCTGCGAAGTGATTTGCAGCCCTTTTTGTTGTGTCTGCGAAACTCGAAGACATCATTTTCTATGCGAAAGATCTTAGTGCCCGATATTTGCTAACCTGTGAATTGGGAGATATTTTCATCAGATTTTTTTTGTTGTTAAAAAATCAAAATGCTCTTGTAAGCACAATTATAAGATTCCTTAGCTTTTAAGTTAGGAAGAGAAAAATTTCCATGTAATATATTTTGTATTATGTTTCATATAATATGCTCTCGGGAGCCTTTTTCGGGGGAGGAACACTTTTTAACAAGTTAGAAAGCAAGTAAGTTGAGGACCTTTGTTTTGCCTTACTTCTACTTTGTATTTTCTTCATTTTTTTTACTAAGTTATGCACTCTCTGAGGAATTTTTCCCAAGACATGAGTAACTAAACCTTTAGTTCCTTGGGCTAAGGTTGCGGGGAAGGTTCCAAGTGCAAGAATGCAAACTTTGTGTTCAGCCATCAGTGAGAGGAAGTGAAATCCTTTAGTGATCTTCTATGTTTTTAGTTTAACTTAAAACACACTTAGACGTCACTGGGCCAACACTTGGTAAAGGCAAGTGTCTCCGACATAGAGATGCACTGTTTACCCCTTGCGAGCCTCTCTAGAGGTGACTTAAAGGTAGGATTTTCCTGGAATTTCCACAGTTGGTAAGCTTTTGCCTCCAAGGAGACTCCATTAGTTTAATCTCTTGCAAGCTTGAGAAAGGGAAGTCAAGGTTAAAGATACTTGATGGTTAAGGCAAGTGGAGAGGTTGAACATTGCAAGTTCTCAGTGAGAGAATAAAGCTGAAATCTAATTAAGGATGTATTCTGTAAAAAACCGGTGAGAATTACTAATATGTTTTTTGAAATCTCTAAAGGCGAGGAATGAAACACTGACCGGAGCTATGTTTTTGCATGAGGAACCACCCCAAGTGAAACTGAACCTCCAAGGAATGTTTTTCTCCTAAGTTTAGATTCCATTTACTTGCTTTTGGCAGTTGTTTAAATCTAATCTTTACCATCAAATAAGTTTGTGTTTTATTTCTTAAGCTAACCTTGAAATGAAACATACCATTCATTGAAATAGGTAATCATTGATAATTTGCTAATCCTTCCAGTGAACGATCTAGAGCCGCATGCTATATGTAGCTTTTTCTTTGCTACGCCTTAGTATATGGTGTAAATAGGTTATAATTTTGTTGATTACTCCCTCATCCAAGGAGCACCAGCTGGACATGAATCAGCTGAGACACCAATTGGGCATGAATCAATCCTATTTAAATAACAACGTCATGAAGCTTGGGGTTCATGACCTACTATCCACTACATGTTGACTCCCTATGAACTGGTGTTCGTAATCTAACAAGGTAGTGTTATCACCTATCAAGATTACCTTTCAAATCCTTGAGTTATAGATCCCATTTATTATATGATTAATAGACATAATCTAAGCTCCAAAGAAGCATATGCCAAATTCTACTAAAGAAATTACTATAACCATAGATTCATGATCACATGTCCTTTGGATTACACAAGGAGACACACTGTCTCAATCTCATGAATATCATGGTACATCTATTAAGAAAACCCTATTATCACCAGTCTTCATCAATAGTGACCCAATCTACATAGGGATAAATGACCACTTTAGGGTCTTACCCACATAGGTCAAAACCTTCTTGTTGATTTTAGCACAAACCATTATCCTCTCAAGTTAAGACTCATGTAGTAGAGTTTGCTTCGGGAATCATGAAAGTTAATAAACTTACATCATGATTCACCATAGGTCCTGTCCAATATGAATCACATACAATAGTGCACTCACCATGGGAAACCCATCCTGATAATTAAGCAGAGTCATCCTCTAGTTTAAGAGGTGGTGCACTAATAAGTTTTCTACTGGATTAATCCAAATCCATAAATTCGACTATGGACAACATATTTACTTACAAGGAACCCATGACTTGTATCTTCTATGCAACCCCTAATGCACCCAAGTCATATACAATGTAAGATACATAGGTTGAATGCTCAAATCAATGTCAATACACCAAAAGGATAACAAAAAGAAAGTTAAGTTTAACTTTGTTACATCATGTCTTACTTTTAAGGGTTCGATCTCAATAGATATATGACCACTTTAGGGTCTCACCCATAAGTCAAAGTGTAGACCCTCCATTTCGCCCTCCTAACACATGTTCCATTAGGTTTTCGTTCAATACTTTACAACAATTCCTTATTGGCCCATTACCACTCATGTAGCTTATCTTTTCTGAGCCACCTTGGAGACTTTGGTTGAGGGATTTATCTGGCTCCTCATTATGACCTTAGTTGCCCTTCAAGTTTAGATTAGGCTTCACTTAGGTGCACTTTAGGTTAGACTCAATTAGGCACCATCTTAGGTCCATTTAGGTACACTTGGCCCATTAGGGCACCACTTAGGCCTATCTAGGTTCACTTAGGGTCCATTTAGGTACACTTAGCCCATTAGGACATTCTTAGCGTGACTTGTATGGTTGCATGGCTTGCATGACTCATTTATCTCATTTACTTATTTATTTATTTATTACTATTAATCACTTTTATTTAATCATTTATTATATTTTTTATTTATTTTATTTTATTTTTATTATTATCAATCAACCTATTTTTATTTACTATTACTTATTTATTTGTTTATTATCTGTTATTTACTCATTTTATTTATTATATTATTATCTTATCATTTCTTTAAACAAATCTTTACTCCATTTATCTAATTTATAATTTGACATGCTTATTATAGGGAAATCTACCAATGAAGAAGAATTTTGAAATTGTGGGACTTTGAAAAGGAAGGAACTCTTTTGGGTTGTTAGTGAAGATCTTTGGGAGAGTTAAAATAGAGGTGAACGAAAGTCTATGAAAAAAAGGGACTCCCTATGTGATATGCATGGATTGATTTTTGGAAATTCAAAAAGGATTTTTCTGGTGGATGAGACACAAAATTTGGAGAGAGGAGGACTCCTTAAGTGGGACGACTGCCAATTGTATAAAAACACAGCTGGGTGGTTTTTGAGGGACAGAAAAAGAGGTTTAGAAGGGGAATTTCAACATGAGAGGGAAAAAAAGAGGCCAAGAGAGGACGTTAGAGGTGGAAAGAGAAAAGGAACACAATAGGAGAAAGAGAAAAGGAAGATCTTTGAGGATCTTTGGAGAAGCTAAGAAGAACTCCCAAGCACAATCCTTGTGACTTCTTCTACTACCTTTCAACCTTCCAGATTGGTGTATTAATGTTAGAGATTATTTTATGATGGTTTGTGTATGGGTTATCTCCAGCATGGCATCTTCTATTGCTTTGATGGTTTTTTTATTTTTATAAATGCATGAATTTGTGTTCATCCTTATTACATGATGTCTTGGGACCAACTTCTTGTGCCTATTATAAACCCATTGTCTTGGTTCTTTAATTATTTATGCTAAAGTTCATTGAAGAGATGATGAAATCTGGTTTGATTGAGTGATTTTTTATTAGTTTACTTCTTTATTCTTGTTGTGCTTTGTTTCCTTGTTAACATAGAGCCAGCATGTCTCCTGTCTTAGAGCTTGCTACAGATCCCAAGGAGTAAGGTCAGTGCTAAGTTATGGTTGAGTCCACTGGTGCTTTCACTAGTAGGGAATAAGCTACCATACATTTGAAGGGTGGTACCAGGGAGGTCATTATTTCTGATCCAAGTGGTCACCTGTCCATCCAATTGCACCCAGGGATCCACGTCCCACATGGCCATGCATGGCCCCTTGGTGCACACCTTCCCCTTACTGTCTAAGACACATTGTCGTGCTAAAACTCACCCATGATAGAAGGTTTATGCAGTCTTCATACTTAGTTAATCTAGCCCTTTTAGGATTACATGACTACCATGTACAACCTACTTAGAGGGGATAGAACCACCATTGGAAAGTGGATCTGCCACTTAAAAATCTATAGCACGCATCCATATGAGAAAAGGGGGCAGCAGCCATTTTCGGAAGTTTTAGGATGTGCTTCAACAAATTCCATTGTATAGCCCACACATGCATCAAAAGAGCCACCATTTCTGGGTAAAGGATAGGAACACATGGTTTGATTTTTTTTTTTTTAGTTGAGCAACTCGCATGCACAGGCGATAGAAATTAGAGTGGAGGGCGCTCCATTGAAATGTTAGCATTATGTTAGATTGAAAAATTAAAACTTTGTTTGTCGAGATTCATGGTTATGGTTTGAAAGTTGGAATTCGTCGTCTTTTTCTTTGCCGGAAAGACGCCGTATCGGTGTTCATCAACTCCGGGGAGGATTGGGAGATGCATGGAAAAGGTATTCGCATAACGAATTACATTCACAGACTGAGAATTGGGAAAGTTTGTATGCCCAAGCCACTCAAGCATTTCCTGGTCAAAGTAATTTATTGGTTGATTGCATCAGTGGGCGAATGAACATTCATTTCCAGCTCACTTTCCTTTTGTTGAGGTGGACAGTTGGAGTTCCAGCAGGGACCTACGAAGTGGCTATCAAGCTTCAAGTCATAGGACCAGTTTTCGCTCAAGGTGCAGTGATAACGATCCCCCATTTCGAAAGGCTGAACCTACATATTCCTTAATAGGAATGCATTGCTTCTTTGACCATGCAAAAACTTAGTTTTAGTTTGAGTTTGGGAACAACAGTTCTTATCTATTAGCATATGTAGTAGCAAATGGAACCCCTACATAAGATTTTTTTTTTTTTTAACTCTTCCTTGTTACAAGTTTTCACTCAATCACTAACCCTTTAGATTTAAAATTCGTTTCAACCACTTTAATATTTTTTACAATTTTAAACTTTTTATGGCTTCTCCTCACTTCTTGGAACTTGAATTTAACTATTTTGTTTGAGTTTAGAAGTCAACTCTGAATAGAAGATATAAATGAGTATTTGGAGAGCTCTATTTTCAACCCAATTATGGACACCCAAAATATTTTTCTAAATAAAATAAATCATATGATTTTTAAATTTGTTTGATATTTTTCCTTAATTATAGACTTGTTGAAGTTGATCTTAGATATATAAAATATTAAAAAATATTCATTTTTTAGGGAAGACTGATTTTTTCTAAATCATACCTATATAGCATGTTGGATCTGGACATCTGAGTAGTTGGAGTGTTTTAAAATATTTTTTTGTGATACTACCCAATCCTTAATTTAATTTTTCCTACGATATAGAACTTTTGAATGTGTATTTGATTTTTTTTTTATGATTTTATTTTGTCTTATCAATTTAAAAAAATCACATTTTACGCTGTCACTTTTTTTTATCTTAACAAAAACTTTATAGAATTTAGGGTTTTTTACTGCAATCTGTCCTTTGATGAGTGTTTTGGCTTATGTATCTTGATTAGATGTGTAGGAGTTGTTTTCTAAATTTTTTTTGTGATTTAAATTCGCTCTAAGACATTTATTAGAATTTTTTGTGATGCTCTTTTCTAATTGAATCTCGTACTTGCTGGATTTCTTATTATTTTTGGACTCATTTGACTTATCTTGGCTCAATTTTGGCTTTGGTATTGTATTATTAGACATAACAAAGATGTTTATAATTTATACTTGTCTTACCATCTAGCTTTTTGGAGAATCTTATAAATTATGCATGATCTCAAGTACACACTTCTCTTCACCTAACATTTCGAGAATTCTATGACATATATGAATTCAAGACTATATTTTATGTTTGATGTAATCCTTTAGGCTAGATGTATGTTTGATTTGCATCTGATTAAATACATGTCGTGTGTTATATTTATGTTCTAATTAATGTCTTAATTGTTAGCCAAGGATTTCCTAATCAGGTTTAATGATAACAAACATGTTAAGTGTAATTGGTTTTGGAAATGCAAATAATTTAGGTATAAATTTGGAAATTCATCAAAGACAAATGGATACAAGAAACGAGACTTTTGGAAGACTTTTATCATAGGAAAACGAAATGTAGGATGAATGCATGGGTGCACTTAGGGTTTTTATATTTTTCATGCATCTTTGAAAATCGATTTATTTATTTAAAATTACGATTTCATTTAAAAAAAACCCAATGGGGGTTTTATTCAAATGTACTTAGGCAAAAAATTCAAAATTAGCATTGTTAACTTTACTAAAGACCTTGCCAAGTGTTAGAAAGGAAAAGAAGTTGAAAAGATAGGTTTTTCGGGCAAAAGGCCTGAACTGGTCGAGGCACAGGCCAACCGGCTCAATCGGCAGGGAACCGTTGAACCAGTTGCACTTGTCCAATCGGTCAGGTCAAGGAGTGTCAAAAACACACTTTTACTCTCTTCAGTAAGCCTTTCTTTCCAGGTTGAGGTTCTCTCATTCCCGTCGACCTCTAGTCGGGTCCAGTTCAAGGTAACGGTAAACTACCAAAGCATTAAATGCTCACGACTAGTGAATCGATTCGACCCCAACTCAACCGGTTGAGGCCTGCTTTTTTCTGTTCTGGATCCCGAGCTAGAAACCTATAATTAGAGAGCTCCCACCACTTCATTTATGACATATGGAACACTTGCAACCAATTGTCTACCACTTTTTCTCTTGCCTTAAAAGTCTCATTTCTTTCTTAGTGGCATAAATCCATTTGCTATCTTTTAATGCACCCTTGTGAGTCATCAGCTTGATTTGTATTTAGTATCATTAAGCTAGGTTGAAGGAATTCATTCTTGTAAAAGTCTGAGTGTTAAAGCTTCAAGAGGTTTGGACGGTTGAAGAGTTTGTATTCAGAGCATTGGAGGCGGAATCAAGTGTAAAAAGTTTAGAGCTTGGTTTGAAGCTTCAAGCTAAGTGGAACACACTCGAATTAGGAGCTTGAAGAAGAGTGGACGTAGGTAAGGAAGTGCGATACAACTATAAATCCACAGTTTGAAATTCTCTAACTCTATCTTTTTATTTTTTATTATATTTGTGCTTGAATTTGTTGTGTTGAAAAGTTTTTGAAAAACCAATTTATCCTTCTTTGGGTGTTTTTCTCATTTAAGCATAGCTTTTATTTTCCTAATTGGTATCAAAGCTAGACTCTTGTTTAAGACCTATAGTTTAGAGAGGAAATGACTATTCATCAAGCTCATCTCATAATGAATTTTTTTTTTCAAAACATAGAAAGCTCCATTTTTTACGGGACGGACTATCCCTATGGAAACTAAAAAATGAGTTGGTATTTACAATCAAACTGATTAAGACGTATGGGACATCATTAAAGATGGTCCACTTTTCTACAAAACTAGTTGATGGAGTCATGGTTCCAAAACCAAGCAAGAATGGAATGAGCTTGACAATGAAGAAATTTCAATTAAATGCTAAGGTCTTTTTACTCACTTTGCAATTGCTATAGATAGAAATTGAGTATAATAGAAATATGTCAATGTAAATGGCTATTAGAAATTTGGAGATTGCTTGAATAATATGAATGACAAATCAATGAAAGAGTCAAAAATAAATTTACTTGTTCATAGCTATGAATTGTTTTTTATTGAAAGAAAATGAGACTGTTGTTGAGATGATCAACTAGGTTACTGACATTGTCCATGGTCTTGAGCATTGGAAGACTTCAAAAATCCGAAAAGGTGATGAAGATATTGAGGTCACTCCCATCAAAGTGGCAATAAAAGGTACACAATTTGAGAAAGCAAAAAGACTTGACAAGTTACTATGGAGGAGCTTCATAGGTCATTAATGACATATGAGATCAATTTGGTAAAGAAGCTACAAGAGGGTGAAGACAAAAGAGAAGAACATAGCTCTCAAAGCTACAACTAAGGAAGAAGAGGTGTGAAGAAGAAAACTAACTGAAAAGATGATGAATTTAACCCTCATCACAAAAAGCTCAAAAAATACTGAGGGGTGAAAGGTTTAAGGAAGAAAGTTCACCTCTATAAAGAGACTTTAATAAAATGGATATTCATCTCATGGTGAAAGGAGAAATGGGAAGAGAAAAAAGATTTGGTGTGTTTCAAATGCAAAAAATGTGACAATTAAATATGATTGTCTCTCTACAAGTGAAGCAATAGAATAATGAAGAAGGCATGATGGCCACTTGGAGTGAAAGCGAAGAATCCTCCGAAGAAGAAAAGGAAAAAAAAAATGGCAAACATGTGCTTCATGACAATAGATGAACTTGATGAGATAAACTCTAACTTTAGTAATGAAGATATGCATGATGTTTTTGAAGAATTATATAAGGATTTTGAAAAACTTAGTTCGAAAAATAAATTTCTTAAAAAGAAAATTCAAGAACTTGAAAAAGAACTTGAAGAAGTGAAAAAAAAAATTTCAATTGTTGAAATTTCTAAAACTCATATTGAAAAAGAAAATGAGATTTTAATAAATGAAAATGAGATTTTGAAAAAGAAAAATGAATGGTTGACCTCCTCTCTTTCAATCTTTTCTTGTGGACAAATATATTTTGAAATGATTTTAGCAAGCCAAAAATGTGTTTTTAACAAACAAAGGCTAGGATTCAAATCTTCAAAAAATCAAAAGTATTTTTAAAACTACTTTATAAAAGAATCCTCTAGTGCAAGTCCTTTTACGACTTGAAATTTTTGTGGAAGAGGAGAGCACAATAGTAGTACATGTCCCTTAAGAAATGGTTCTCAAAAGAATTCAAATGCAAAAGCTAAAAAGGTTTAGATTGAAAAATCAGGTCACTATACCCTCAAGGACCAAAAAAAAAGGAAAAAAATTTAATGGGGGTTTTTTTACCCTAAAAATTTTCCCAAAAACTTTTTTTGAAATTTTATTTTGTAGGGTTCAAAGAGGATAAGTGGTTTTGATGTGGATGCTCAAGACTATGACTGGGGATGAATCCAAGTTTGCTTTCCTTACAAAGGAAATGAGGATATGTTACATTTGGAGACAATGCAAAGAAAGAATCATTGGTCCAAGACACATTGGTAATGGCAATGTTCTCTTTATTGAGTGTTTTATTAGTGGATGGTTTAAAAGCATAACATGTTTAAGCACATAGTTCAACTTTTTGTGAAGATTTTAAAGTGATTTTTAGCTTCTCATTGCATCATCAAAGGATATTCAAAATGATAAACATCTTCATGGGCCATATATGTGATAATGTTTAGCTTGATATTTCAAAATATGATGGCATGAAGAATGTTTTTTCAAGCATCATGATCAAAGTTGGTTGTGGATAGGAGGTTGGGACATGCTAACATGGACTCATTTCCAACTCAACAAAGATGGAACTTGTTAGGGCTTCCCAAATAAATTTTAAAAAGATATTTTGTGAAGCTTGTTCAAATGGAAAGCAAATAAAAAATCTTTCAAAAATAAAAATTTCATTTCAACATCTAGGTCTCTTGAGTTGTTTGCATATGGATTTTTTGGTCCTCTAACGGACCTGAGTCTTGGAGAAATCTTATGCATATGTTATTGTGGATGACTTATCTAGATACACATGGTCCTTTATTTTTAAGTCAAAAGAATGAGATTTTATGAGTTTTCAAGTTTTGCTTATAAAATTCAAATGAAAAAGGTTTTACAATTACTTTTTTTATAAGAAGTGATATGGGAAAGATTTGAATATTGAATTTTGAAGAAATTTTGATAATGAGCATGGTATTAACCCAATTTTTCGGCTCTAGAACTCTAACAAAATGGGGGTAGTTAAAAGGAAAAATAGATCTCTTCAAGAAATGGGCTAGAACCATGCTAAATGAAAACAATTTACAAAATATTTTTTGGCAAGCGATTAAAACTTCTATGTATGTTTTAATAGAAAATTATTGAGGCATTCTTAAGAAACTCCCTATGAGCTTTGGAAAAAAAGAACAAAGTCTTTGGGTGCAATTTTTTATATTAAACACCAAAGACAATCTTGGAAAATTTGATGTAAAATCGGATGTTGGATGTCTTGGTTATCTCTCAACTTCAAGTAAAGCCTTCTTAGAGTTTTCAACAAAAGAACAGGTTGTAGAGGAGTCCATCCATGTTATTTTTTTTATGATCTAAAAATCTCTCTCCAAGAAAGAGAGAGTTTGATGATGATTTTAGCTTGGAGACCTCCTAGGAATTGCAAATTGAAGACAGCAAGGCAATAAGAAGAAATTGGAGAGATCCAAGAAAGAAGAATCACGCATGCACTACCCGCTCCTCAACAAGTGTAAGGTGGAATCAAGCCAAGACCTTCCTAAAGATTGGAAGTTTGTCATCAACCACCCACAAGATCAAATTATACGTAATCCATCTAATGGGGTAAGAACTAGATCATCTCTTAGAAATATTTGCAATAATCTTGCTTTTATCTCTTAAATTGAACCTAAAAATATAAATGACGCTTTAGTTGATGAAAATTGGATGATTGCTATGCAAGAAGAGTTAAATCAATTTGAAAGAAGTGAAACATGAGAATTAGTGCCAAGACCTTCAAATCAAAGTGTTATTGGAACTAGATGGGTCTTTAGACATAAAATGGATGAAAATGACATAATTTTTAGAAATAAAGCAAGATTGGTAGCCCAAGGTTTTAATCAAGAAGAAAGGATAGATTATGAAGAAACCTTTGCCCATAGCTAGATTGGAAGCCATTAGGATGCTACTTGCCTTTGCATGTTTTAAAGACTTTATTTTATATCAAATGGATGTGAAAAGTGTTTTCTTAAATGACTTTATAAATGAAGAAGTATATGTTGAACAACCACCCAATTTTCAAAGTTTTAACTTTCCTAACCATGTTTTTAACTTAAAAAGGCATTTTATGGTTTGAAACAAGCACCAAGAGCATGGTATGAAAGATTGAGTAAATTTCTTTTGAAAAAGGGTTTTTAAATGGGAAAAATTGACACAACTCTTTTCATAAAGACCAAAGAAAAGGACATGCTCTTAGTTCAAATATATGTTGATGATATTATTTTTGAAGCTATTAATGTCTCTCTTTGTGAAGAATTTTCTAAGTGCATGCATAGTGAGTTTGAAATGAGCATGATGGCAGAACTCAACTTCTTCCTTGGACTTCAAATCAAGCAACTAAAGGAAGGAACCTTCATCAATCAAGCAAAATATATAAGAGATCTTCTCAAAAGGTTCAACATGGAAAAGCCAAAACAATGAAGACTCAATGAGCTCATCCACAAGCTTGATAAGGATGAAGAAAGTTAAATCATGACTCACTTATTATTATGATGGCTATGATTAGGTTTTTTGCTATATTTGAACTCGCTTAATAGACTCGACATCATGTATAGTGTTAATGCTGTGGTGCTAGATTTCAATCTTGTCCTAAAGAATCTCACTTAAGTGTGATAAAACGAATTCTTAGATATTTGAAAGGGACAATGGACATAGGCTTATGGTATCCTAAGAGTAATAACTTTGAATTAATTGGATTCTCGGATGCTAATTTTACCAGTTGTAGGGTTGAAATAAAAAGCACCAGTGACACTTTTCATTTCCTAGGACACTCACTTGTTTCATGGCACAGTAAGAAGCAAAATTCGCTAGCTTTGTCAACGGCGGAAGCCGAATACATAGCAGTCGGTTTATGTTAAATGTGATAACACTAGTGTCATAAATATTAAATGTGATAACACTAGTGCCATAAATATTTCAAAAAATCCTGTGCAACACTCTAGGACTAAGCATATAGAGATTATACATCATTTTCTTAGAGACCATGAACAAAAGGGTGATATTACACTTGAATTTATAAGCATAAAAGATCAACTTGCTGATATATTTACAAAACCTCTAAGTGAAGAACAATTTGTTGATATTAGAAGACAACTAGGGGTGATTTCTTTATGATCTAATGATTTCTTAACAAATTCTTGATGAATATACCTTCTGATTGCATGAATTTTATGTCATATGCATCATATAGACACATACTTAGACAAATGGTCAAATTTTGACCAAAAATCAAAATTCCCTTAGCATTGGGCATAAAAAATTGGGGATTTCAACTGATAAATGCAGGGAAGGGATCACGAGACGAGAAAATGCACAAAAGGTAAAAGTCAAATGCGTTGACCATTGACCAGGCGGTCAACCAGATCAAGATTGGTCGACCGGTTCGTCAGGTTGTTGTTTTAAATACCCCTCCCGCGCTTCATTTTTTTACCCATCTCCTCTGGTTCTTCAAGGGTTGTGCCGATTCAGCTACCAATAAGGGATTTTTTATGCCATTGCAGTACATTGAGGGCTTTAGATTGTTTTTTAGAGACTAGGGCTTTGGATTTGGGATGGATCCTCCTTTTTCAGCACGCGTCACAACCGGTTTCAGCTCTTTTCCTATGCACCTAGGGTTTCGGGTGTGTGCTTCTCTCTCTCTCTCTACTAGCCTCGTCTTTTTCATCTTTGCCTTTCTGATGGCTCCTAGGAGAGAGACGACTGCATCTAGGGCATAGGGCAAGCACCCTACTGAGCCGTCTTATCTTGCTCAGATGGAGGCTCGTTGAAAGGCGAGGTTTGACACGACCCTTTTCAGCACTGTGGAGGATTATCGAAGGTACAAGCAAAAGTTCGCTCAGAAAAAAGTAGTTCCAGGGAGAAGTATCAATTTCTCCCAATTGCAACATTTCAAATTTGAGGTCCTCTTCAGTCGAATGGGTTGGTTGCCAGTAGTTACGATTTCAGCGTCAATTTTCTCGACTCTGGTGCATGTATTTTATTTGAGGGCTACATATAGACTCGGTGGCCCGATCATTTCCACCGTTAGAGGTATTGAGATCCAATTGGACTTGGAGAGCATTTGCCACATTTTCGACCTTGCTCTAGTTGGACTCAAGGTGTCTGAGTCTAAGGCTTGGCCCATTATGCCGGGTTTCAATCCTAGAGAGGCCATTCAGAGGATGTATGGACTTGTAGACACCCAAGGGATGGGCAAACCATCGACACATAGCATGACTGTGATAAGCCAAGTCTTTCACCACATGATCAGCTCCATAATACTACCACGAGGCGGGCATCGAGATGAGGTCTCCTACCTTGAGGCATTCCTAGTGGACTCCATTTTGACGGGGAGACGGATTCACATGGGATATCTGATGATGATGCACATGATATCATGTTGCGAGAGCACGACCTGTGTACTCCCTTATGGCCCTTTCCTCACTCCATGGAGGATCGTATGGATCAGCATCAGACTGGCTTCACCTCTCGGTTTGAATATCTGCAGCAGAGATTTGAGCATATGGAGGATTGCATGGATCAGCAGCAGGCTACATTTGAGCATTTCTAGTAAAGGATTGAGCGCATTGAGAATCGCCAGGAGAGTCAGCATAAGGAGATCATGGCTTACCTACGCTCCATGTTTCCACCTCCTTAGCCTTGATTTCATTAAGACCCCCTTCATTTCTTTTTTATGTTACCAAAAGGGGGAGAGATGTTTAGGATCTAGGGAATCTACATGCATATCATTGTCATATCATCTATTTGGATTAGCTTATATGCTTACGTTTCATGTACATTTGACATTACTATATATATGATATGTGTTTACACTATTTCTTATTGAAAACTTGCATGTCTTGATTATCTTGGTTTTAAATTCATAAATTTTGATTGATTGATCCATGATTGGTTTGAGGGGGAGATTTTTTTTCTTCTCCTAGATAACCAAGGTTTTTCATCATAAAAAGGGGAAGATTGTTAGGCCAAGGGTTGTCCTAATTAGGTTTTGATGATAACAAACCATGATTAAGTGACTAATTGGTTTGAATAGTAAAGAATCTCAGATATAAATTTAGAAATTCATCAAAGGACCAAATGGATACAAGATCGAGGCTTTTGGAAGACTTTTGATCATAGGAAACAAATGTAAGATGAATGCATGGGTGCACTTAGGTTTTTCATATCTTTTCATGCAACTTTGAAAACTCGGTTTATTCTTTAAAATTACGATTTCATTAAAACCCGAGTTTTATCAAATATACCTTCGGCAAAACGTTTCAAAATTGACATATTAATTTACCTAAAGAACATGCCTAAGTGTTAGAAAGGAAAAGAATTGAAAAAGATAGGTTTTCGGGGCCAAAAAGCTGAACTGGTCTAGGCATAGGCCAACCTGTTCAACCGGTTGCCCTTGTCCGATCGAGGAGTGCCAAAAACACACTCTCTCTTCCAGTAGCCTTCCCTTCCCGGTTGAGGTTCCCTCCTTCCTGGTCGACATCTGGTCGAGGTTCGGTCGAGGCAACAATAACCTGCCAAAGTATTGAATGCTCCAACATCTAGTGAACCGGTCGACCCCCAACTTGACCGATTAAGGCTGCTTTTTGCTGTTCTTGGCTCCCGAGCTTAGAAACCTATAAATTGAGAGCTCCACTTCATTTATGACATAGAGAACACTTACAATAAATTGTCTACCCACTTGTTCTTTCCTTAAAAGCTCTCATTTCTTTCTTAGTGCATTAAATCCTCACTTGCATATATTTTAGTGCACCCT